>VMDO01002249.1:89503-174371 GCA_007922755.1 Pedetes capensis
TTCAATGTCCAGCTTTCACAACCATATGATGCCACTGAAAATACCATGGCATGAGTCAGACGCACCTTCGTCTTCAATGTGACATCTTTGCTTTTCAATACTCTAAAGAGATCTTTTGCCACAGCTTTTCCTAGAGCAATGCGTCTTTGGATTTCTTGACTGCTGCTTCCACGGGTGTTGATTGTAGAGCCAAGCAAAGCAAAATCCTGGACAACCTCAATCTTTTCTCCATTTATTGTGAAGTTGCGTGCTGACCCGGTGGTAAGGATTTTTGTTTTGTTGATGTTTAGTTGTAACCCGTATTGAAAGCTATGATCTTTGATCTTCATTAGTAAATGTTTTAAATCCTCTTCACTTTCAGCAAGCAGAGTGGTGTCATCTGCATAACGCAGGTTGTTAATGAGTCTTCCTCCAATCTTGATGCCACGTTCTTCCTCATAAAGTCCAGCTTCTCGGATTATTTGCTCAGCGTATAAATTGAAGAGATAGGGTGAAAGTATACAGCCCTGGCGCACACCTTTCTCAACTTTAAACCACTCAGTGTTTCCTTGTTCTATTCGAACAACTGCCTCCTGGTTCAGGTGCAGATTTCTCATGAGCACGATTAGGTGTTCTGGTATTCCAATTTTCCAAAGTGTTATCCATAATTTATTATGATCCACACAATCAAATGCCTTTGCGTAGTCGATAAAACATAGATAGACATCTTTTTGATATTCTCTGCTTTCAGCTAATATCCACCTGACATCAGCAATGATGTCCCTAGTTCCCCACCCTCTTCTGAATCCCGCTTGATTTTCCAGTAATTCCCTGTCTATATACTGCTGCATTTGCTTCTGAATGATCTTTAGTAAAATTTTGCTGGTGTGCGATATTAATGATAATGTCCGATAGTTTGCACATTCAGTTGGATCCCCTTTTTTGGGAATAGGCACAAATATGGATCTCTTCCAGTCAGTTGGCCAAGGAGCTGTTTTCCAAATCTGTTGGCATAAACATGTTAATACCTCCAGTGCTGCATCTGTTTGTTGAAACATCTGTATTGGTATCCCATCAATTCCTGGAGCCTTGTGTTTCTCCAGTTCTTTCAAGGCAGCTTCCACTTCATCCTTCAACACCATTGGTTCCTCTTCGTATGCAACCTCTTGGAATGGTTGGTCATCTACCAATTCTTTCCTGTATAATGACTCTGTGTATTCTTCCCATCTTCTTTTGATGCTTCCTGCATCATTTATTATTTTCCCTGTAGAATCTTTCACTACTGCCACTCGAGGCTTGAATTTTTTCTTCACTTCCTTAAGCTTGAGAAACACAGAGCGTGTTCTTCCCTTTTGGTTCTCTGCCTCCAGCTCCTTGCACATGTTATTATAATATTTGTTTTTGTCTTCTAGAGCTGCCTTCTGAACTCTTCTGTTTAGTTCCTTAACTTCCTCATGTCTTCCTTTTGCTTTAGCTGCTCGACATTCGAGGGCAAGGTCTAGTGTCTCTTTTGACATGTAATTTGGTCTTTTCTTTTTTTCTTATCTTTTTAAGAACTTTTTGCTTCCTTCTTGAATGATATCTTTTATGTCATGCCACAACTCTTCTGGTCTCCTATCATTTGTGTCTAATGCATTAAACCTATTTTTGAGGTGGTCTCTGAACTCAGATGGGATATACTCAAGGTCATATCGTGGCTCTCATATACTTGTTCTAATTTTCTTCAGCTTCAGTTTGAACTTGCATATGAGAAGTTGATGGTCTGATCCACAGTCAGCACCTGGTCTTGTTTTGACATTTTGTACAGAGCTTTTCTATCATCTCTTTCCACATATGTAGTCAATTTGATTCCTGTATGTTCCGTCTGGTGAAGTCCATGTGTATAGTCTCCCGTTTAGGATGTTGAAAAAATGTATTTGCAATGAAAAGGTCATTGGTCTGACAAAATTCTATCATGGGATCTCCAGCTTCGTTTCTGTCACCAAGACCATATTTTCCAACTACTGAGCCTTCTTCTTTGTTTCCAACCTTTGCGTTCCAGTCACCAGTGATTATCAGTATGTCTTGATTGCATGTTTGATCTATTTCAGATTGCAGAAGCTGCTAAAAGTCTTCCCTTTCTTCATTTGTGGCCTTAGTGGTGGGTGCATAAATTTGAATAATAGTCATATTAACTGGGCTTCCTTGTAGGTGTATGGATATTATTCTATCACTGACAACATTGTATTTCATGACAGAAGATCTTGAAATGTCTTTTTTGATGATGAATGCAACCCCATTTCTCTTTATTTTATCATCCCCAGCATAGTAGACTATATGATTGTCTGACTCAAAATGGCCTATGCTGGTCCATTTTAGCTCACTGATGCCTAGAATGTCAATGTTTATGTGCTCCATTTCTCTTTTAATGATTTCTAATTTTTCTAGATTCATACTATGTACATTCCATGTTCCAATTATTAATGGATATTTACAGTTGTTTCTCCTCATTTTGAGTTGTGCCACATCAGCAAGTTGAGCACCCTGGGGCTTTACTCCATTTCCGTCATCACGGTAGACTCTACTTGGAGGAGGCAACTCTTCCCCAGTAGTCTTTTGAGTGTCTTCCAACCTGGGGGCCTCATTTTCCGGCACTATATCTGACAGTCTCTCTTTGCTATTCATAGGGTTTTCAATGAATACAATGGTGTAGACATACTGTTTCCATCAGTCTTGGTGTTAAGACACATGGTATTTTCTAGGTTTAAACCTAAATCTCCAATTACTAGCTGAGTTTCTTATGCTTAATAACATGTTCCTTACCCACAGGCTAACTACTGATATGAGCAATGTTATGTGGCAAGTTTTATCTCCAAGGACTTAATAGTGAAGCTGTGGGATTTAGTGCAACACAACTGAAGTTAAATGATTAGCACCTCTGACAGAAGTGCATTTATGCAAATTATAATTACAGAGTCTAGAAAGGACCCTGAAGTCTTGTAATTCCCCCCAAATAATAACACTGTGTTTGAAATAAATAAGAGTACTCTAATCAAATATGGTTAAAACTCTACTTCTTCCTCTGCTCCCTATACTCACATTGTACACATCACTGACAAGTGACTGCATATCATGGGATTTAGGTCCTCAGAAATAGAACCATTAAGCATAGCCACGTTAGGTATGATATAAATCATCTCTCTGGTTTGGGGGGAAGATTAGGTGTTATACATATTAACAGCTTGTGCTATCATTCTATTATCATCTCTGGGCATATTGAAATAATCTCTTGGCACATTGTAAATATTACTCTTATAATTTTTACACTATTTTCTTATACCATTTCAGAATCTACACTCTGTAGATGTGGAGCAGATGCCCTTTAGTTGTCTTCTTATTGATACAATTGCCAAAAGAAATTTAAGGTTGATAGTGAGATTTTCAGACAAGTAGGCAAGGAAATGTAAAGCTCTTTTTTAGTTTAGAGATTTTCTTTTACGTCAAAATAGCAAAACTGAATGCATTACTGTCCATATAAATGACTGGGAAGATAATTATAACTGGTTACTTTGTCAATTCCCAGTTGCCTTTCCTTTAAATCCCGTGTAGCCACCACGGGATTTCTGGGAAAACAAAACCTAGCAAAATAAATGATCCAAAAATATAAGTCTCATTTTAATAAACAATTGCATCTAATTATAGAAGAATATGTACTTACTTGCCAAGTGCAAAACACTCCATCTTAACAGTAGCTCCCTTAGCAGCTGTAACTGTGAAAGGAAAATGGACCTCAATTTTCGGCTCATATTCTCCCATCACACCTGGGAAATAAAGAACAGTCTTTAATCTTAAAATGAATGTCACATTTTCTTTCTAATCTTGAAGATGTTACATTGAAAATCACTGTGGTTTGTTTGATAATGTGTGTTTAATGACTGCTAAATTTTCTAATGCATTGAAATAAAAATACACTTAGGCTCAATCATTGTGAGGAAATCCATGTATTCTCGTAAGGACTGAGTTGCTGCCTGTTCAATACCATTCACAGTAATAATTATTGGACGTGTTAATCAACATTGATAGTTCAATAACTGATTATTCTATGAAGTAAATAAGCTATGAACACTTCCCATGGTAAGTAACTGTGACTTTTTTAAACAGGAAAAAGCTATCAGAATTTTATCATTGCCAAGTAAATTAATATTTATTACCTCAAGTTACATTTTAAAATAGCTATAATATGTAAGACATTTTGCTAAATATCTGTTAATATGTAAAGACCATGGGAGTTACAAAGATTAATCAGTCAAGTGCTTACTATGTTCTCAAGCACTCAACAAAGGTATTTTAAAAGAAAAGCACTACGTCCTCAAGCATTAGAGGAATGCTGTGCATCCACATGACATGATGTCTTGCAAGGTAGGAAGTAATGACTTTAGGAATGAGGTACCTCCAAATTCAGTGCACACTTCAAGGCTCACAAGAATAGCTAAGCTTTGGGTGAGTGGGGGAAAGAGGAGAGAAAGCAAGAGGGGGAACAGGACTAAGGTAAAGAGATGGAAAACCACCAGGAACTGGATATCTATTTTTCTGGCATGTTGGTATGTGAAGTGATATAAGGTACATTTGGAATTATAGATGGAGTCCTAACAAAGAGGGCCTTGGTTATCAGAATAAAGCATTCAGACTTTAATCTGAAACTAGCTGGGGCCCCTGGGGTTTTGACTGGGAGTGGGGATATTCTGCTGAGGGGTATATACTTGGATCAGAGCAGAGGTAGGTAGGTCAATTGCATTATCTCGATACTCTAAGACAGAAGTAATAAAGGCCTGGATTTAAATTACAGTCATTCAAAACAGAGAAAAGGTGTGAGAAGGGAAAAACCAACACAGAACGAACTGACAAACTTGGCACATAGTGCAACCCAGGGAAAAGGGTGTAGGCAGCATGATTAATACTAAAGTTTCCAGTGTTTGGGGCTGAGTGATGTCAATAATAGAGGAAAGAACACAGCTATAGTTGAGAAGGATGCAGCCATAGCCCTGTGGCATCTGATCAGTCAGATCTCAGAAGCTAAGCAGGGTCGGGCCTGGTTAGTACTTGGATGGGAGACAACCTGGGAACACCAGGTGCTGTAGACTTGGGAGACAAACCCGGCAACCCACTCCCAAAGGTCAATCAGCCATTGAAAACCCTATGAATAGCAGAGAAGCACTGACAATAATGTTTCGCCTGGTACGTAGGGTTGCTATGAGTTGGATACTGACTTGACGGCACCTAACAACAACAACAACAACAACATAGTTGAGAAGTTGATGACACTGTAGCAATATTGTCTGAAATCCCAAATAGATATGCAGAAGTAAATCATGAAACAGTACAAGAAGAGAATGAAGTTAGGAATGCTTCCTCACAGTTGAGAACCACTTATTGATATCACTGAGAGGTGGCAGGCGAAGACATGGGCTTGAATGGGGATTTTACTTACTGAAAGTCAATATACTAGCTGAGGCCTGGTAGATTCTGGCACTGGTGTCATCAAGTAGTCCTGGAGCTAATTTTCTTTAAAACATAAATTTTAGGAACTACCTGTGTGTAAACTACTAGCAAAAAACCCAGCTGATTTAGCAGAGATGTTCCTGTGGAGACTGCTTCAGAGTGTTTATGTGGATGGCCTATGTGCACGGATAGGTCTTTGCATATATGACTCAGAGTATAATTCTTCTGATGATGTGTGCAAAATGAAAGGAGAAAGAAAGAAACTCATATAGCAAAGTAAATACTGTAAGATATGAATGTAAGATGTACTAGACATGCAAAGGAATAAAGATTTCTCTTGGGCAGGGAAAACCCTTTATGTGTGTGTTTATTATGTGGCACTGGAATATGTACTGAAGGAAGAATGCAGGCAAACTTAGATGGAAAGTGTTCAAGTTCATTTAAGAAGATTATCTTTATTTTATGTGCTAGTTTTTTGTTTTGTTTTGTGCTAGTTTTTTGTTTTGTTTTGTTTTGTTTTGTTTTTTGCAGAGCAATTACAAAAGAGAAATTATCAATGATGTTTTCATCATAGAGTTTGGAATTCTAAACCTGGCTCTGCTAATGACCACACTGTACCATCCATGAAAATGAAATGACCTCTAGTTTTCATTTTTCTGTAAAGTTAGGGAACAGAAGAGGATTACCATTAATATGATGTCTGCTCTAACAGGCTCACTCCTTCCAGTGCTTCCCAGTCAATATTTGCTGCACATCATGTTGTTGTTGTCATTGTTAGGTGCTGTTCAGTCCAATCCAAGTCATAGTGATCCTATGTATAACAGAATGAAACACTCCCCAATTCTGTGCCATGACCAACACTATGTCAGTGCTTCTCTGCTATTCATAGGGTTCTCAATGGCAGATTGTTTTAGGAGTAGGTTGCCAGGTCCTTCTCCCAAGCCTGCAGCAACTGGTGTTCCCAAGTGGTCTCCTATCCAAGGACTAACCAGGACCGACCCTGCTTAACTTCTGAGATCAGGTGGGATTGGATGGCAGGGGGCTATGGCTGCAGGCACTGCACATCAAGAACCTCATAGATGGCAAGTGGACTGAGTAGTTAGTGCTATTATATCACTCAAAACAGACATTAAGGCACTCCTCCATCTCTTTCTCACATATGTTCTCTTTTATTTCCTTTTCAAATGTCTCCCTGCCCTTCTCACCACATTTTCCAAATTCCTTCCTTTTATATCGCCCACATGTCCCTCATTTCCCATCACGATTCTCCCAGCTATGTGAATTGCAGGTGATACCATAAACTCAGCTTAGTGTATCCAGTAACATGAAGTTTATCTTTAATTCCCTCTTACTTGTCAGCCTTGTACGAGGACTTGCAGCCATTCTGTTCAGTGGCTACCTTTGCTCAAATGAAGCCATCCTCAAGGTCAGCTTTGTTCTCTCCACTCATTCTGAAAACTGATTCTGTTGTACCGTTCCCTTCCTTCCCATTAATCTGATGATTAGATAACAACAGGTTCATCATGATGCTTATTAAATCTAAGCCCCTTTCTTGCATCTGTCCCTGTGAGTACTGGGAGTTAATGAATGTCATAGAGTTTTGTAGGAAGGCAATGGAAGTCAGTCCTAATTTAGAAGTTTCTGTGTAATTATTTTGAGCAAATTGCTCAATGAAATCTCAGAAGAGTTCTGAAACTCCAAAGCTCCAGTAATCTATTTTGATTTTCTTTCCCACCATAAACACGTATTTCCTTTAGAACATAATTTTATATTAAAATATTTGTATTCATTCTATTAAAACAGATAAAATAGATCTATATGCTAAAACAAAATGAAAAAGGTTGGATAAGAGGCTTTAAATTATAATTCCTAATTTGAGCTGCACTGCAAGAAATCACAAACTTCTTTTTAATTTTACTCTCAGAGCAATGATACCAGTGCATATGAGAAAGCTCTTTCGATTTTTTCTTTTTTGCTCTTTAGCAATTGATCACATTTAGCAATTAAGTTTTGCTTTACATTTCATGGGGTAATTATGTGAGAGGAAAAGTTGATAAAGCCACAGCAATTCTTAATATCCCAGGTCAATTTCTTATGTCGGGCAGTGTTTGTCACTGAAAGGAATGGGAAACAGTCCCCCAAGACAGCATGTTGAGGATCAAAATGTTGGGCTTTCCTCTTTAGGTAAGGTTGCTCTCTGATCTTATTACCCCTATCGTAGGCCTGAATATTGCTGAAGAGCCACCACACATGCGTCTTCATGGCCCCCCACACCTGTCCTTCCTGGCTTACTTGGCTGCCCTACTTTAGAATTATTGCCATTAAGAGATGACCCCAAATTACCCTAATTCCTAATAAACAGAAGCCTCCCAGCTGAGAGCACATTTCGTTCCTTCTATGTCTTTATGGTTGTTGATTTTCTTATTTATTCCAATTGCTTACAAAGAGCCAGGATGCTTTTCCCTAAGTGGTATGTAATTTAGAGGAGTGTTTCTCCTCATTCATACAGAACAAAGAGCCACCGACATCAGAAAGATCTGGACAACTTATTCAAATATTAGAACATAAGGTCCAGCTCTAAGCCTCTTGATGAAGACTTTTTGAAGGTGGGTTTATGAGCTTTATATTTTAATAATTTCTCTGGGTGATTTTATGTACAATAGGATTTGTCTCTGATTTTTATCCTGTTATTTGCTCTTGAGGATTAGTGTTTAGATGACTAACCTACCTGAAAAAAAAATGACACAGAGAGGTTCTGAAGACAAACCGCATTCACTGGTGACTTCTTGTAGTATCAGGACAGATTACGTTCAGGATGGACATACTGGTGCTTCTCTCAGAGCTGGGCCTTTTTTCTCATCAGCTGCAGGTTCTGTTCTAAGTGCACAGAGTGTGCAATAGCAGCTGTTACATATTTCAAAGGACACTTCTGTCTGACACTCATAGAAATCCTCATTTCTAGGGTCCAGAACTCACGGCTTAGCTTTTTCTTATGTCTAAATGACGGGTATTTACAATTTTATTGTGAATATTTTTGCTGCCGATATTCAGCATATTTCTCATCTTTCAAGAATAACGCCTATTCAAGACTTTTGAAAGATGCTTCTCCTGTCTTTTCTGTGTCCTGAATGGAAGCCATTACATTCCCACACAGTTCTTACCTTCTGAGATGTTGGTATTAAGTTGCTGGGGCACCTGACTCAAGCTTGTCCAGTTAGATTACCATGCTGACCTGTACACAGTGATTGATTCAGGGGTGGGC
Organism: Pedetes capensis; assembly: GCA_007922755.1. Taxonomy (NCBI): domain Eukaryota; kingdom Metazoa; phylum Chordata; class Mammalia; order Rodentia; family Pedetidae; genus Pedetes; species Pedetes capensis. The sequence goes on from VMDO01002249.1 coordinate 98,223, forward strand.
AGTGAAGGTTGGGATTTTTCAATGAGGGAGCACACAGTTTAAGTCTCTGCTCTTTGTTGGTGGCAAAAACAGCCTGAATATCTGAGGGACACTGAATCTTCTACTCCATGGAAGGAAGTAATCTACTGTTGAGAATTAGCCCAAATTTGTTATTGTTGTTGTTAGGTGCTATTGAGCCATGTCCAACTCATAGCGATCCTATGTAAAACAGGTAAATGATGCAATTTCCAACCACTGCCCTGGCTTGGTTGAAAGATGGAGTCAATCACAGAATTTATCTGGATCCCAGCATTCTTGTATATAATGATAATGTTCTTAGTCCTCCCATAAAAATCCTAGAAATGACCACAAAAGCAACAATCATCTGTCATTGTCATCGTTGTCTTCTTCCTCTTCGTCCTCTTCTTCTTCTTCTTCTTCTTCCTCCTCCTCCTCCTCCTCCTCGTCGTCGTCGTCGTCGTCGTCGTCGTCGTCTTCTTCTTCTTCTTCTTCTTCTTCTTCTTCTTCTTCTTCTTCTTCTCCTTCTTCTTTTTATGTGAGAGGGATGGTGCACTCAGAACTTTTTTCTCTGGGTCAAAAGGTCAATCAAATTTTTTACTATGTAGAAGTTTTGAGAAGGTTGCATCAGTATTTGTGAAAGAAATATCCTGAGTGTCACAAACAGGTAACTGTTTCCTTGGCCACAACAAACTACCTATCCATACTACACTGAGTGTTTAGTAGTTTTTGACCAAAAATGGCAAAACCTTTGTGCCCTACCTGTGCAATGTTTTGTTTGTTTGTTTCGCTAGATAAAAAAAGTCCTCAAAGAGAAATATTTTGCCCACATGGGGGGCATGTATGTTACCCTGAATCATAGTTTTCAGAGGTGAGTCATTGCTACATAGATAGACTGAAAAATCTCCTGACAAAAGGCAATAAATGGCCTCAGTTATTGATAATCAATACACCCCTGTGAGTATTATTTACATAGGAGACTGAGTAAAACTAGACGGCTTTAACATTAGGCAAAAGTGTTCTTATCACTATTACATATACTATGATAATCAGAAAGCCAATGGATTTATTTTTTCTTTTAAGTGTCAAGAATAACTTGATCAAGGGACTGCTGCACACTGTAATTCCTTTCTTCTGATTACCGAATTTGAAGATTTATTTTCTTTTCCTATTCTTGCCACTCTGACTAGGTAAATACACCTATCTACTTCCACCACCATCTGAGGACGCATTCCATGTTCACCAGTAACTCAGATATAGAAAAGTGTAAGGCCTAAAGGAAACAACCACATATCTTTTTCTAAACATGTAAGCTCCCTCTACCATTAAAACAATATGTTGTTGTTGTTTGTTAGGTGTCTTAAAGTTGGTGTTTGACTCACAACAACCCAACATACCACAGGCAAAATGATATTGTTAGTGCTTCTCTGCTATTCATTGGGTTTTCAGTGGCTGGTTGTTTTTTGGGAGTGGGTTGCCAGGTCCTTCTCCCAAGCCTACAGCACTTGGTGTTCCCAGGTGGTCTCCCATTCAAGTACTAACCAGGCCCGACCTTGCTTAGCTTCCAAGATCTGCCATCTTTTAGTGCTATGGGGCTCACATGTTGCTGTGATGCTGAAAGCAATGCCACCAGTATTACAGATACCAGCAGGGTCACCCATGGTGGACAGGTTTCAGCTGAGCTTTTAGAACAAAATAGGGAGAAGTACATGGCTAACCTACGCCCAAAACAATTAGCCATTGAAAACCCTATGAATAGCAGAGAAACATTGTCAGATATAGTGCCAGAAAATGAGCTCCCCAGGTTGGAAGGTCCTCAAAAGATGACTGGGGAAGAGTTGCCTCTTCAAAGTAGAGTCTTAATGACAGAAATGGAGTAAAGCCCCTGGGACCTCCATTTGCTGTTGTGGAATGACTAAAAATGAAAAGGAACAACTGTAAACACCCATTAATAATTGGCTTGTGCAATGTATGTAGTATGAACCTAGAAAAATTAGAAACCATCAAAAGGGAAATGGAGCACATAAATATAGACATTCTAGGCATCAGTGGGCTAAAATTGACTGGCATGGGCCATTTTAAAGCAGATAATTATATGATCTACCATGCTAGGAAGGATAAATTAAAGAGAAATGGGATTGCATTCATCATAAAAGACACATCCACATCTTTCCTGAAGTATAATGCTGTCAGTGATAGAAAAATATCCACATGCCTACAAGCAAGGCCAGTTAGTATGACTATTATTCAAATTTATGAACCTACCACTAAGGCTACAAAAATAGTGAACATTTTTGCCAGCATTTGCAATCTGTAATGGACTGAACATGTAATCAGGATGTACTGATAATTACTGGTGACTGGACAGGTTTGATGCATTGACACTGATGATCAAAGATCAGACCAGTTGTGGCATGACATCGAAGACATCATTCATGGGGAAAGCAAAAGGTTATAAAAAGATAGGAAAAAAATAAAAGACCAAATTTCATGTCAAAAGACTCTTAAAATTGCCCCTGAATGTTGAACAGCTAAAATTAAAGGAAGACATGATGAAGTTAAGGAACTGAACAGGTGTCAAAGGGCAGCTCAAGAAGGCAAAATCAAATGTTATAATGACATGTGTAAAGAGCTGAAGATAGAAAACCAAAGAAAAGAACATATTCTCTCTTTCTCACGCTTAAGGAAGTGAAGAAAAAATTTAAGTCATGAGTGGCAGTAGTGAAGGATTCTATAGGAAAAATCATTAAACAATGCAGGAAACATCAACAGAAGGTGCAACATACAGTCATTATACCAAAAAGAATTGGTGGATAACCAATCATTTCAAGAGGTTGCATTTGACCAGGAACCAAAGCTACTGAAGAACCAAGTACAAGATTCCTTGAAGGAACTGGGAAACACAGGGCTCCAGGAATTGACGGAATATCAATAGAGATACATCAACAAACAGATGTAGCACTGGAGGTGCTCACTTGTTTATGCCAAGAGATTTGGGAAACAGCTACCTGGCCAGCTGACTGGAAGAGCTCCATTCTTGCACCTATTCCCAAGAAAGGAGATTCAACCAAATGTGGAAATTGTTGAACAGTAATTTCACACACAAGCAAAATATTGCTAAAGATTATTCAAAAGTGACTTTAGCAGTATATAGACAAGGAACTGCCAGGAAATCAAGGCAGATTAAAAGAAGGCATGGTACCAAGGGCATCATTACTGATATCAGATGGATATTAGCCAAAAGCAGAGAATACAAGAAAGATGTCTATTTAAGTTTTGTTGACTATGAAAATGCCTTTGACTGCATGGATTACAATAAATTATGGATAACATTGCAAAGTATAAGAATACTAGAGCATTCAATTGTCCTCATAAGGAATCTATACATGGACCAGGAGGCAGTTGTTCAAATATAATAAGGAAATATTGCCTGGTTTAAAGTCAAGAAAGATGTGCAACAGGGCTATATCCTTTCACTGTACCTTTTCAATTTCTATGCTGAGCAAATAATCAGCTGACACAATTCTGCTTGTAGAAAGTAAAGAGGATGTGAAATATTTACTGATGAAGATCAAAGAACAAAACCTTCACTATGGATTGTGACTCAACATCAACAAAACAAAAATCCTTACATCTGGGTCAGTATGTAGCTTCACAATAAATAGAGAAAAGATTGAGGTTGTCCATGATTTTGCTGTACTTTGTCCTATAATCAACATGCAGGGAGGCAGCAGTCAAGAAATCAAAAGGAGCATTGCACTGGGAAAATCTGTTACAGATGACCTCTTTAAAGTGCTTAAAAGTAAAGATATCACATTAAAGAAAAGTGTGTGCCTGACTCATGCCATGGTATTTTCAGTTGCATCATACAGTTGTGAAAGCTGGATGTTGAATAAGGGAGACAAGAGAAGAATTTATGGTTTTGAATTATGGTGCTGGAGATGAATACTGAGTATACCATGGACGGCCCAAAGAACCAACAGACCTGTCCTAGAAGAAGTGCAACCAGAGTGCTTCTTGGAAGCAAGGATGGCTAGACTGTGTCTGATGTATTTTGGACATGTTGTCAGATGGACAATCCCTAAAGTAGGACATCATGTTTGGGAGAGTGGTGTATCAACAACAACAAAAAAAGACCCTCAACTAGATGGATTGATACAGTGTCTGCAACAAAGGTCTTAAACACAAAAAGATCATGTGCTTGGCACAGAATCAGGCAGTGTTTTGTTCTGTTGTATATAGGGTTGCTATGAGTGAGACCCAAGTTGACAGTCTAACAATGCCACCTCCAATGTATGATATGAGTTGGCTGTTCTGTGCTTTCTGAAGCCCTAGGTTTGATCCTCAGCACCACAAAAATGGGAGAAAAATGTGGCAATCCATTTCCAAAGTGACCCCCAAACAATAACCCATTGAAAACCCTCAGTGTTGCTATGAGTTTGACCTGACTCCAGTGGCACCTAACAACAACAATGTGTGATATAATTCAATGTAGGAATGTTTCTATAGGGGACTGTTCGCAGGAGGGAAATGCTGATTTCCCAGACTCATCACAGGGCTTTATGTGCATCAAGACTCTGGGTATGTAAAAACATAAAATAAATATTGATTGAACACCTGCTAGAAGCCCGACACTTTATTGAGTGTATGCAAGTAAACAGTTATTTAAATCTTACAAAACACAGCATGGTAGATAGGATTACCACTATTAAAAGGGAAAAATGAGTACTGCAAAGGTTAAGTGACTCTTTCAACGTTAGTGAACTATTAAATAATAGGCCTGGGGTTCAAACTGAGGGCCATATTAGCTCCCCTCATCCTTCTACGCTGTGCTCCAGGGAAAGTTCCTATTGTTTTCAAAGCAGAATTCATTCAGCTACTCCCAATACTGTAGATAATCAAGTTCAACTGCAGACACTGCATTCTTAGGGAATTCTTTTCTGGATCTCTGTTCCTTCCTTTCCCCACAAAACTAATCTTGTTCTAGCCATATATATGCATATATGTGTATATGCATATATGAATATATGTGTGTATACATATACATATATATGTGTACGTATATACATGTGTGTATATATGTGTGTATATACATATACATATGCATATATATATGCACACATGTTTTCTATAGCATTTTTTTGGTAAAAGTCACAATTGTCAGTTGTTCAACTTGAACACAATTCTATTCCTTTATTCAATATCTTTTTTAAAAAGTTTCTAAACACATAAAGGACAGAGACCTCATTGTCCCAACATCTTGTTCCCTTTATATCTTTAAATAATCCCTGGTAGAAAGTCAATGCTCAGGAATATTTGATGACTGAGTTTATGAATTTACTTCTTATCAGCCACGTGAAGAAGTATGATAGGTGACCTAGGAACTGAGAATTTTTTTATGTATTTCAATTGTTATGTTCTGTTTTGTTCAGAAGAAAATTCAAGACAAACTCCTAATCTACAATTATAAAACTTATATTTTGTTTTAAATTATTAGGATATGATCATATGAAATGAAATATATTTTGTGAATGAATAAGCTGATAAAATCTCTCCATTGCTCCATAATCAGTCAGTTATCAAATTTTATCAATGTTTTTTCTTCCATCTTTCCTCTCTGTTCCTCCACTTCAACTCTGATTTATATTATTTTAGATTTCCTTTTTTGCAGCTTATTAGATTTAGTAATGTGAGGACCACTGCCACAGTCATGGTTATTAAAGCCTCATAGAATTAGGAATAAGAAAAAATTGCATGTAAATTTGAGATCAAATTTAGACAAGCCTTGGAAGAAGTCTTGCTATTAATGAGAACATAGAAAGTAGGATGGGAACCAGATGGGAATATGATGTCTAGAATGGGTTCTCTTCTAATAAGTATTCTTGTATGTTTACTGATGAAAATGATTCAGAACAGAGTAGGAGAAGAAATGATGTTTTCAGGAGAGAGAGGGAATAACTAGAGGCACCAATTCGCTGAATGAGAGATGACAAGATGGGATCCAATGCACATAACTGTCAAGAACAGTTCATTAGCTGTAATATGCAATATGGCAGCAGACAGCACCATCATTTAATCTATTTTCCCTATGAGACCATGAGGTTTTTGAGGGTCAGAGGTCACGTCATTCCTAACTCTGTAGGGTTGAAAAAAATAGGCAGATATAGTCACTGTTAAGTGAATCAAGACTCTAAGGTTTAGAAAGAGTGGGCTGCATAGTTAAATTAAGGCAGAACTGGAATTATAACCTAGTAGAGTCTTCCTTAAAAGCCCTCTACCTGACTTCACTGATATTTAGAATGGATAAATTTTTTAAATGATGCCAGACTTCTTCCTCTGATCATCTTTAAAATTCTATCCAACCTCTGTTTTTTTTTTTTTTTTTTTTTTTTTTTATCAACCAAACTCCTTTTCTCTCTGGGAATGTCTCAGTAAGATTTGAAAACCATATAACTGGACATCCTGGTGCATGCCTGTTATCCCAGTGATTCAGGAGGCAGAGGTAGGAGTATTATAGCTTTGAGGCCAGAGGCAGCCTGTGTAACTCAGCAAGACTTGGACTCAAAGTAAAAAATGAATAGGGGCTGGGAAAATGGCTCAGTGATAGAGCACTTGCTTGGCACACACAGGGTCTAGGTTCAACTGCATGAGAGAGGAGAGAGAGGGAAGAAGGGAGAGAAAGGGATGGAGGGATGGAGAGAGAAGAAAGAAATGAAAGGAAAAAACAAAACAAAAAAATGAAAAGGAAACGAAGGAAGGTAGGAAGGAAGGAAGGAAGGAAGGAATCTTATTGGTAAAAACATGACCTCATTCACCTATATGATTATCTTCTTGATGGAATTTTAGCCTGCGTGGTGTATTATATCACAGCCAGGGAGAGGCTGTAGACACTGGTCCAGCTGCATTTAGCCCAAATTGCTTGAGGGTCCATTTCTGAGCTTAGAGCCAATGAATTATTCTTATTATTTTCCTCCACTTATTTTTTTCCTTTACTTCTGACTTTCAGATTCACTAAAAGCTTCTTGAGGCTATGTCTTTTATTCAAACAAAAACAAAATAAGGAAAGCCTGAGGCAGTGGCCAACCAGGGACAGGGCAGCTATTTATACATAGGAATCATTACAACTCCCCATCCATAGCATCCGTACTACATCATTTGGTCAGCATGTTTGGATGGCAGCAAAGTATTTATGATGACATTCATTTATCATTGAGCCAGTGAGTGAGGAAAATATTCTTTAAGATGCTAGATTCAACACGTCCTCTGTTTTCGTTTACAATTCTGACATTTTAAAGGAAAATCTACATTTAAAGAAAAATGCATGGTATAATATTAAGTAGACCTTACTAATTACTAAGAAAATTAGACTCTGTACTCTCTTGACAGTTGTTCTGACAGATAATTAATACAGTGTGTAGCAGGCAACCCTACATTCTCTCAAGATGAATTGTGTCATTCCCAAAGATCAGTATAACCTCAATTCTACTTAAGTGGGTTACTTCCTACACATAGTCTAATTACACAAATTTTATAGAATCCCCTTTTTCTGGCTAAATTTAGGGAAGTCTTTGTAACATTTATTCCAATGAAATTAGGAAGAAGAAAATGTTGATTGCTTTTGTGAGTAACATGGCTAACCACATCCTTTAAATTGGATTCCACATAATACAAAAGAAATTAATCTGACACCCCAGGGTGTGGTTGAAATCATTAGGGAGTCAATGTGGTGGGGTGGGAGAATTGTTGCGAGTCTAGACCCTTGCTCCAGATATGTCACCAAGCACGTCCTTGGGAGGCAGAGGATTCACTGGTGGTAACTGAGCAGGAAAGGATAACAGAGTTATATTTGCGGAGCCAGACAAGAAGAGGTGAAATGGACTTGCTACCCATAGGAACCTGGGGTTCTGTAGCCATAAAAGAAAGAGAAGCTCAGAGTGCTGTTCTATCATGAAGAGATGAGAGAAGGTATTAAGTGCTTTTAGCATAGTGGCTGGAGCACCAGAATGAGCTCAGACATTGTCCAGCCCTCCAATTACACAGCCACTCTCTCCACACTACTGAAAGACAAGGGCTGCAAAATAGTAAGATGAATCAAGAGTGTTTTAAAATATTCTGAATGATGACATGATTATATTGGTATAAGTCAATTCCCTCCCAGCATGTCTACTTTGAGGAACATGATAATATTCATTTGGATATATGAGGGTTAGTACACTTGATTTAAAAAAAATCAGTCTTGTTATTTTGTGATAAATTTGCAAAATACTTATGAAAGTGAGCTGTGGAAGAAACACTTCTAAATATTATAAATTACTTTCCAGAAGTCATTCTAAAATCCTCAATGTCCTGGTTGTGATTTTTAACACAAAATAATAAAAGTGGTTGCAAAATAATACATTCAATATCCTTGTAGGATAATGGAAACCTTAAAATAGCTACCATAAGTTATTCAATTTCAGGCCAATTAACTGAGACAAAAATGTGAGAATTAATTCAGAGGGAGAAAATGGAAGAAAATAATTTAAAATGATTCATAGGGAGACTTAAGGTTATTTTTAAATACCTTATTGGACGTTCAGAGAAAAATCAGGTAGATCAGGTTAAGAACAGCAGTGAAAGATGAAGAAAAGTGGAGAGCACAGGAAATGGGCGACATTAATAATAGAAAGACAGTGTAAATAAAGTGAAAGAATGACTCTCACCTGCGGGGGCTCACTTAGGAGGAAATGCTTCCAAAAAGGCAAATTAGTCTACACTGCAGTAATTCCCTTAAAGTTATTCCAAAACTATGAATTAAATGTATTTTAAAAATTTCTAAGGGTAGCTGACCAATGGCATAAATCCTGTAACTACTTAATCACTTGAAAGTCACAGTTACTTATGGAAATAGAATTAAATGTCAGATGTCCCTAACCTGCCTGAGCAAAAATATTCCCAATGTTGGTTGGCAAAACTATCTCCCCTCTCCACTGCAGACTGACTGAAATGAAGCATCTAAGGAGAAGTCCCAGGAATCAGTGTTTTTTGCAAGTGCTTCCCCAACATGATTTTTTATAGCCTTTCATTTGGAAGTCCAATCTGGTCTGATGAAGAACAAATTTAAAAATATGATGATGCATATGACATTTAAAAAAGAGTGGCAAGTACTGATTAGTGCACTGATTCTCAAGTACACTAATAAAAGAAATATCTGAAAGGGCCTGCCAACTCCCTGGGCCCTGGATGGGAGATCCTTCGAACTTAACCATTCCTAGTACTCTGAGTGCTGGGCATTAGCTCAGTTGGTACAGAGCTGCTCCACACTCTCTGAGGACCCAGGTTTGATCCCCAGCACTGCAGAAAAATGGGAGAAGGGCATGGCAATCCATTTTTGAAGCAATCCAGAAAACAATCCGCTCCTGAAAACCCTATGAGGGTGGCTGTGAGTTGGACATGACTTGCCAGCACCTAACAACAACAAGAACAGTACCCTCCATTGGAGGAGGGTGGCTGCTGCCAGCTGCAGAGTCCAGGGAGCAGACACACCCCTCTGTCTTCACTAAAAAGGGCTACTATGGGATCTGTCCACCTTATAGCAATCTAGAATAAAAAACAGATTGCCTCAGAAACTGCAACTGGGAAGATCTCAGGTTGGGCCCTAAATTTCTATTTTTATGACCCTATAAGTTATTCTGACGCAAGTCTGTTTAAGGGTAACCCTCTTTTGAATAGTGGCTTACCAGATGCAATGTGTATAGACATCCAAAAGTTTTTGATAAGTTTTATTACTAAATGTTATTTAAAATCACATAAGTAACCAGTAAGGGAAAGTCACGTGGAGGCAGGAATTATCACAGTTAATAGTGCCGAAAGATGTCTTTAGAGTATTGAAAAGTAAAGATGTTACACTGAAGATGAAGGTGTGCCTGACTCATGCCATGATATTTTCAGTTGCATCTTATGGTTGTGAAAGCTGGACATTGAACAACAGAGACAGGAGAAGAATGAATGGTTTTGAATTATGGTGCTGGAGACGATTATTGAATATACCATGGACTGCCAAAAGAACCAACATATCTGTCCTAGAAGAAGTGCAACCAGAGTGCTCCTTGGAAGCAAGGATGGTTAGACTGTGTCTTACATATTTACAACATGTAGTCAGTCAGGAGAGACCAATTCCTGGAGAAAGACATCATGTTTGAGAGAGTGGCAGATTGACACAGTATCTGCAACAATGGGCTTAAATATAAAGAAGATCATGTGCCTGATACAGAATTTGGAAGTGTTTTGATGCACTGTACATAGGGTCGCTATGAGTCGGACTCTATTGGACGGCACCTAACAACAACAGTAACCATAAAGGAAGCTGTATGCTGGCAGAGTGCAACAGTCATGAGAGGATGGGATGGAGAGGGCTGGCAGCTGTCGATTATTTTGTAAAATATCTTCATATGCAAAGTGCTTAATAAAGTCTCCAGATTCTTATGTGAGTCTGAGCTCCCCTGGGTAGTGAGTGAAGCACTAAGTTGGTAAGTACGTTTTGCATGAAGACATCATAAGGTTGTGTAGGTGGTATTTTGAAAGTGGCAGATGAATTTCAATATGGACAAACCTAAGGAAATGCTTTTAGAATAAAATCCAAACTTCTTACCTGGCAGATTTTACTCCCATTTTCTGTAACTAACTAGCTCTATGATTTTAGGCAAATCATTTGAATACTTGCAGACACACTAGGAGTCAAGAGGCAGCTGAAGGAGCATGAGCAAGAGCATAGGGAGCAGGGTGCAGAAGCTCTGGAGGGTTTGAAAGGAGAGTGACTGATGCCAAGTGCTGGGTACCAATCCCCTCCTGACACATCCGCCTCACATCCACTCACTACAGCTCTTCACAGAGAGGCCTGAATTTACACGGTGAACAACAGTCACAGCAGAGGCTGCTGTGATGGTGATCGCCCAGGAGAGCGGTTTAGGGCTGCCCTGGCCCCCACAGGCATGAACGGCAGCTTCCTACACAGCAGGCCCTTTTTGGAAGGGTGCTGCATGTGTTCCTGCATTGGATTGTCATACATCCCAAGACAAGCACCGACACTAACCTCATGTTCAATGAGCAAATGGAGGCAGGCAGGTCAAGCCTCGTACCCAGGACACACGAGCTAGTGGATCAAACCCGGTTTATGGCACATTCATTTTAAACCCGATGAGTCAAAAGTGACTCCTGTCTAAATCTCTGTAACAATGCCCCTGTCATGACCTTGCTTTCTGTAAGCTCTCCAAAGTGGTGGCCCAGGAGGCAGCGAACAGATAGTTTCCTGGTCTTGTACCTATGGCCTTTCCTCTTTGCCACAGTGTAGAATGTGGTAGTGTGTTCTGGATAGGAATGCTACTCATTTGAGGTGAATTATAGAGAAAAATTAAAAGTCACTGATTAGGGTAGGAAGTAAAATGGGGGTGTGAATAGAAGTGGAAAGGAGGTAGGATATGAGAAATGGATTGCAGGTGTCAAATCCATAGGGGTTGCAGAACCCAGTGTCTATGTGTCCTGAGATTAGGATGGGCAGACAGGGATGGGCAGATGGGATGACTGATGTAGGGGGTAGTTCAGAAAAGATGGTAAAAGGTACCAAGGAGACTGTTCCGGGAGCATACGCTGATAAGCTGAGTGTAGAAAATATTTCCTTCTGTAAACATGGATTGCAAAGAGGTCAGGAATGATGAGGACTGAAAAATCTGGATACATTTGATTATCAGATACTTCATTAAATTTCTAGAAAAATACTTTGAGTGGTGTGGTGAGGGTCAGTGCCAGATAGGAGAGTATTAAATAATAAGCAGAGGTGTAGCACCAAAAGTAGTGATTTGGGGGTCATGAGAGGGTAAGGGGAGGTGAACATGAGCAATGTATAATGAAATGCATGTATGGAAATGCCATAATGAGACCCACTAAATTATACATTAAAAATTACCAATAAAAAGAAGAAACCTGAACATAGAAAAGTAAGACCAACGCGATTTACATTGCCATACATAACAGCTCAGTGTTTTTCATATTACAGTGATGTGTGCATCCACTATTACGAATGTCAAAAAACATTCCACAGGAATTTATTTCCTGAATTTTAAAGACACATTTTCATGTGGAAAACTTAAGTTGAAGCCTAAGTTAGATATATTTTTAACAAATTTATTTGTAAGCTCTTATTAAATAATTCCTCAACATTTCTAAGATATACTAAGAGATTTAATGAAATGATGCATCTTGCTTTTTGTGATAAAAACTCTTATCTCCATAGATATACATTTAAATTTTTTATAAGCTTGCTTTTATAAATCTGCTCAAATCAAATACTGATATGATGGGATGACTAATTGTCAAGAATATCTGAACAAATGGAGTATTCGTTTTATCCAGAAACTATCTGGTGATTTCCTGATGCTTTCATTTAATTTGTTTCATATCATCGAGATTTTAAGGGTTCCAAAGAGAAAGTAGAAAGACAAATAAAAGATTAACAGAAGCTAAACAAATTTATGTATTCCCATGGAGCTGGACATGAGGCTTGGATATTATTCAGCTTCCTTAGCAAAGATGTTTTTATCCTAATCGGAGTGCTCTTGTCATAAGCTTTTTAAGTCCTCCTGGGACTATCTATAGCTTGAAGAGTCTTCACAAAGATTAGAAGAAAGAGTCTCGTGGGGTTAGGTTAGGACATTTGAGACTCAAAGAGCAACACTTAGAGGAGAAAAGGAAAAAAATGAGAATATCCAAGGTTACTCTGATCCTCATATTGCTTTGTTTTGTGTAGATGGATCCAGGAATACACATGACTTAGCTGTGTCCCACTGTGAAGTGCCATGCCAAGTCTCAGGGCTCAGAGAGGGCAATCCAAGATGCATTTTGCTGGTACAAAGCAAACAGACAGGATCTGCTGGACCTGAATCAAAGCAGCCAGCTTGAGGACAAGGCTGCTCTTCCTCTGGAGGCTCCAGACAGGACTCCATTTCCTCGCCTCTTCTGGCTTCTCAAGCTGCACTCTTTGCATCCTTGTTATGCACGCTCCCTTTCTTCATTTTCTAGGAGCATCACTCCATCTCTGCATGGACTCCTCATTCAGTCACATCTTCCTCACCTCCCCTTCAGAACACCTGGGCTACCTTCAGGGCTGATACAGGCATGTTAGGGTAGCACCTCCACTGCGCGGTCCTTCACCATATCTGTAAGGTCCTTTACCACAGACGCCAGCATTAACAGTTTCCAGGACTGGGACCAGGGCCATCATTCATCCCCCAGGCCCCAAAGACATGTCCACTTTATATTTTTCCATTGCTCTGAAGACCTGAATTATTTAGCAGTAAATCAATGGGGTGACTCACAGATTAGGTAATTAGGTAATTCTTTGCATCATTTCCTTGTTGACACAATTCTTGCCTTAGAGATAAACAGACTGTCTACACACACATTTTCAAACCTCCACACGGTGATAAACACCCATGCCTTCAGACTTCTCAGCACCAAATGGTGGACTCTCTGCATTTGCAGCTGTCCAATGGATGGCCCCCTACTCTGACCCTGATGAATCCTCTGATGTATACAAAAGTTCTCAGGCATTCTCAATCTGTTCCCACCTTCTACAGTTACGAATCATTCATCTTATATCGCACCAACCTACCCACAGATAGAAAGGGGCTCAGAACGTGTTTCTTTTCCTTCCTTTTCTTTTTTTCAAACTATTCTTTTTTTTTCTATCAGGACCCCTCAATCCCCAGAGAAGGAGGTTGGAAGAACAGTGCCTTGGAGAGCAGGAAGTTCTTATCTGAAATGGAAGAGGGTGAGGAGCCTGTTCGTGTACACAGTGGATTGGGAGAAGATGCACACAGCTTCTTATTACTTCTTATAGAATTACTGTTGTTAGGTGCATCGAGTCAGGTCCAACTCATAGCGACCCTATGTAAAACAGAACGAAACATTCCCTGACACTGTGCCATGCCTGGCTCTATGTTAGTGCTTCTCTGCTATTCATAGGGTTTTCAATGGCTGATTATATTTTGGGATTGGGCTACTGGGTCCTTCTCCCAAGCCTATTGCACCCAGTATTCTCAAGCAGTCTCCCATCCAACCACTAATCAGATTCGCTTAGCTTCTTAGATCAGGAAGGATTGGATGCCATAGTGGTACAGCTGCAAGGTCTCAGAGAATAGATCCCAATATCAGAACACGGTGATCTTCTGTATCTCTAGAAATATATATAATATTTTTATATTAATATAAAAACCTCAACTTCTCAATAATATTTACCTGAATATATTTTCTATACTTGCAAAGTTTTTAAAACCATGTCTCACAAGTAATAAATGTGTGTTAGTAAAATAAGTTTTTTTAAAGAAAGTTTTCAGAACTGGGCTAGTAACTATAGAGAAGAGAAAATGAAAGTATGGAATCAGTATGTGAGACAGGCACAGTGAGACCCTGAAGGGAGGCCAGGAACCGCCATGCTGGAGAGGGAGACGGAAGCATCAGGGGGACATGCACTGGCTGCTATGTTGAGAGAAAGTCAACACCTCATTCATCACCCACTGAGCTGTTGGTGGATATTTGTATCCACCTAACTTCTTTTGGAGTTAGATTTGTTTGTGTTGAGATCAGTGGTATGTGAGACGGGCTCCAGCAGGATGCTGGGTGAGGCTGGGGGGCCTGCGGTGCACAGCCACAGACGGAAACTGTGTCAGGATTTAGGTTAGTCCTCTCTCTCATATTACACTGTGACTGACCCTTCACTGCATCCTCAGGACCTGATGAAACATCTGGCCATGGAATGGACTCAATGCACACTGGTGAGTTCCAGAGAGGGACCTTCCCTGGCACCGCCAAGGGGATCTGACCCTGCTGCCCACTGACTCCATACCTTCTGAATCTCTCCCAGTGCTTTCACAGGAATGGGGTCATTCAAGGCTGACCATTTGCTCCTTCACATCCACCCTCATAACCTGTTACTCTGTATGTTAGTCATGCTGAAGTGCAGTCATGTCTCTATTTCATACACGTATTGATGACACTGTGTGCTTTCTCTGTATTCATCTGCCAAATGCCAAATTGCTTTCAAAACTTAATTCAGATATCACCTCCTCCAGTCATTTGCTTAGGGGTTACTAACGGTTACCATAGGGACATAGGCCTATTTATGTAGCTATGACTGCAAATGTACTGCAAACAGTTGTCTTCCTCACTAGACTGAGAGGACCTCCAAAGCTTTGTACTTATTCATCCAGACATAATGTCACAGAATTTAACACACAATGGAAGCAGTGTGTTCACTGAATAACTAGATAAATGTTCTTGTTAAGTGCCATGGAGTACAATCCAACTTATAGGACTCTATGTACAACAGAAAAGACACTACTCAACACTGTACCATGCATATGTTTGAGCTCAATGTTGAAGCCACTACATTTCTTTTCATTTTGAGTTATACCACATCAGCAAAAGAAGGTCTCAGGGGCTTCACTCCAATCCTGTCATTATGGTCTTCTCTATTTGAGGAGGCAACTCTTCTCCAGTCATTTCTTGAGTGCCTTCCAGCCTGGGGGGCTCATTTTCTGGCACTATATTTGACAATGCTTCTTTGCTATTCATAAGGTTTTCAATGGCTGCTTGTTTCGGGAGTGAGCTTCCAGGTCCTTCTCCCTAGTCTGTCTTACTCTGGAAGCTCAGATGAAACCTGTCCACCATGGGTGGCCCTGCTGGTATCTGAAATACCAATGGCATAGCCTCAGGATCACAGCAACACAGAAGCCCTCATGGCATGACAAGCTGAGAGACACGTGGGGGAGCGAAACTACAGAAAGTCTATTACCTCAACATTTGGATATTTCCATTAATGGAAGTATTAAATGGAGTTCTGTTCTATAAGCAAATGTACTAGGTCTGTGAAAAATATCCATACTGACTACCATGTATGTTTCAGATGCTTCTCATAGCAGTTCAAATTATCCCGGCCAGACTTGGTTCCTATTCCCACAACTGATACATGATCAGGTCTGCATCTGTGGAGTGTCCAGCCAGCAACCGTGTGCTTCACTACTTCTTCCCTCAGCTCCACCCCATCCCTTGCTCCTGCTCTCTGGGAACAAAGTCAAATAAATGACTTACAAGCAAATTTTGCTTCAAGTTTTGCTTTAGGGGAAGCCAAGCTAAAACAATACATTGTACAATAGAGAGTTTATTAAGTAAAATTTTACTTATATTTGAAAGGAAAATTTTTGACTATGCATATACCCTTTATTATTTTTATAAAACTTCTATTTTTTCAGAGAACTATAAAATTACAATGTTCCTTAAATGATTTTTATAGCTTACTCTATGGTCACAGCAGATTAAACATAATTTTTATATTCAAACCCCTGTAGAGTTGTTTGCTAAGTTTGGAAGAAACATCTATTATAATGCCAGTCTCTGAACTGAGAAGTTAGTAAAACACAGTAGGAATTCCAGCTGACTATACTGCAATAAGTGGATTCGGTCACAATCATTCTGTTTTTATTTTCAGAGACAGTACTTAATATGTGACATCTACTGGGGAAATAATTCAGGAATATGTCCTTATGAGTATACTTTTCTATTATATTTTTTGGAAGAGTAAACAGCAACACAAAATTTCTTGAATTACAAATGATTCCAGTTTAATCTATGTGTTTCTTGTAATAATTTTTAAAGTTTCTAGTTTTTCGCACATTATCTTGATATAAATTCTGTAATCAACTGATAAATGCAATAATTTTAAATAGTGACTGAACTTGGAATTCCATATAAATATTGTTGTTAGGTGCCATTGAGTTGGTGTCTGACTCATAGCAACCCTATGTACAATAGGCGAAACACTATTGTCAGTGCTTCTCTGCTATTCACAGGGTTTTCAATGGCCAATTGTTTTTTGGGAGCAGGTTGCCCAGACCTTTTCCTATATAAATATTAGGTCCAAGAAATTTGGAAGCTATGGTGGGCTCCCAAGTGGTGATGGTGACTCTGCAGAGTTGGCTCCCTGTGAGGTGGTGGTGAGGATAACTGTATGGGGTGTGTGGATAGGGCTCTGCTTTGATGGGGTTGGGCAAAGAGTGGTCTGTCAGGCAACAGGCACCCAGATAGTAAGAAGATTGTTCACTATGGTCCCAGAACTTACAGGAAAACCTTTAACTTCACATTACTGAGACAAACCTTCTGGTCCTTTTGTATACAGCGATAGGAGAGGGAAGGGATTCCAACACTTTACTGCCACAGTAGTTCAACGTATGTGTCTTCAACCCCTCTTTGCACAAACCCATTTTGCACAACTACCTCCTAGCTTCTCAAGGCAGAGATAGTATAAGAGGATAGTTGAGTACACTGGGATTGCCAAGCAAGAGGAATAGAAGACAGGGGTATAGGGGATTCGATATCAGCAAAGAATTATTCTTGAATGTTTTAGCAAAGGCAGCAGAAGGTAAAGTTAAGGGAAATGTCTGAGCCAGGAAATCACAGTGAAAACACATGGATACCTAACTTTTAGCTTATGAGTGAAGGTGGTATTAGATCCTGACTTGAAAATGCTTTCTTCTCCCTCAGGAGGGCAATGGCATGTGTATGTAGGTGTGCTGTGTGAAATGAAGATGGGATACGCCTCAACTTCAGACACTGTTCAAGTGCAAAGTAGTGTGTGTGTGTGTGTGTGTGTGTGTGTGTGTGTGTGTGTGTATGCATGTGTAGATAAATATACATGCATTACATGTGTGTGTAGTATAATTGTACCTGATTGTTTAGCCTGTGAAATGTTAATATTTTCAATGAAGGATGCTTTAAGTTCTTAAGGAATCGATGAGGAAATGCTTGGATATTGGATGGAAATGGTTTATCACAATGACCTCAAACTCAAGCTTTTAATAAACAAATTGGGAAACACATGTCTGTTTTCCTTCACCTACTGTGGCTGAAGATCATGAGATACACTTAGACAATCTTGAACTTGGCATGAGATGTACATTCTCCTAGCTCTGACTACAGTGATGAAATTCAGTGGTGCTGACTCTAAGTCTCTGTCACCTGGCTCTTGAGTATATGAGGAATGCTCAGGTGAACGCCTACAGCAGAGTCTACACAGATTCGCCACAGACAAGTCACCTCATGCTCTCAACTCAGTTTCTTTTGTTCACCCACTTTGCAATCATTCCTTCCACCTGTGTAATCTCTTGTGAAAGAAATCACCCAGTCAATGAGCTGTCTCAATCCCTTGAAACTTTTACATGCTGGCTTCCTGTAAGTCCAGAGCCCCATTCTTAACCTATTATTAAATCCTGGCAATTCTCCCCCATTACCCTTTTAGCATGTGTCTGCTCTCTAATGCTGTTACCAGCACTGCTGTTCCACCCTTATTACCTCTTGGCTGGTTAGTTTCAATAGCCTCTGGATTGTCCATTTAGCTTCTATTCTTATTTCCCCTCTGTTCACACATGACATTATCTCTGTGGTCGTCAGCATGTCCAGTCATCTGTCTAATATTGTGTTTCTCATCTCAAAAAATGCCTACATCTGTGCTACCCCAGCACCTGATCCCATCAGAGCTCTGAAGCTAAGCAGGGTCAGGCCTGGTTAGTATTTGGATGGGAGACTGCCAGGTAGCTGGTACAGTAGGCTTGTGAGATGGACTTGGCAGCCTGCTCCTAAACAGACTGCCATTGAAAACCCTTTAGATATCAGAGAAGCACTGACATAGTGCCAGGCATAGCACAGTGTTGGGGAGGGTTTTATTCTGTTGTACATGGGGTAGCTATGAATCTGACCCAATTCCCCAGCACCTAACAACAACATCTCAAAATGGATATTGCATTATACATTACCTGGCAGGGTGGTTACTGTTATGATGATGATGTGTAATATATAGCACTGTGTATATGTGTGTATATATATAGACTTCATAATTTATGAAGTTTCATGGGCCTCAGTGTAAATATATGTAGACATATATGTTCACACACACACTGTGGCAAGCAAGTACCCCCTGACACAGCTTCACTTGCATGTTCCAGCAGCGTACACTCCCCAAAAAGCATATTAAAAACAGCATTGGAATAGATTATTTTGTACATTTCAACATCAATCACAATTCTCAAGCTCACATCTTAATAACGGCTTCACAGATAATTTTGTTGCATGACAGTGCAAGCTGCATACCATAAATCAACTGTAACAGAGTACCCGACTTCTTTAGTGCAACGCTTATCTGTAAATGTCCATGAATGCAAATGAGGAGTTTAAATGTGAAGCTACTTCGGATGGATGGCAATACCCATTGTATAAGCATCATCACATCTGCCTGAATTTCACTTTAAAGTTAGATTTCTAACTATAGCTATTCTTGGAAAATAACAATTCTAATTATACTATGAAGTATTAAAAGCTGAACATTCAATTTGAAGACAGCTAAAATAAAAATGCAATGAAAAATGAGCCCATAAAATTCTTACGTTTCATATACACATGTTATATGAAGGAACTAAAAAGATCAAAACAAAAGAACTGTGGAGTTTTTGCTCCTGTTCTCAGATTTCCTCTCTCTTCCTGGCCTTCAAGCAGCATTATGTATTTTTCATCCATGGATTGTAACTTTGCTGCGTCAAATCTTTTTATTCCAAGGCATGCACAATGTTGGACTAGAAATGATGAGTTTCAAATTTGGTGGAAATGCGGTTTTGTTTTATTTACATGAGGCTCAGGTGCTCAGGAGAACATTGGTACACTTTCGTTTCCCACATCTGACGAGTGACCGTCCCCTCCTGCGCCAGGCCACTTACCATCGTTCCGCAGGGTGAGTGGTGTTGGGGGACTGAGCACTCGGGCGTTTGTCACTGTGTTTTTCACCAGACAGATATAGCTGCCAACATCTGATGGCTGCACTTTGGAAATGTAGAGGTTTCCGGTCTCCTGGGAGATGAACCGCCTGCTGTCCTCCACCACAAAGGAAGGGAACTCGTTAAACACCCAGCTGTAGGTGATCTCTGGAAACACAAAAGTCAGTTGTTGAAAGACACAGATCACTTAACAAACGGCCAAAGCTTGAAAAACAAATCTTTCACTAAGCATTAGATCTATTGCCAGGCCACACATACTTGATTTTCTTACGTACATAATATGTTGTTGTTGTTGTTAGGTGCTGTCAAGTCGGTATCCAACTCATAGCGACCCTCTGTACAACAGGGGAAACACTATTGTCAGTGCTTCTTTGCTGTTCATAGGGTTTTCAATGGCAGATTGATTTTTGGGAGGGGGTTGCCAGGTCCTTCTCCCAAGCCTACAGCATCTGGTGTTCCCAGGTGGTCTCCCATCCAGGTACTAACCAGGCCCTGCCCTGCTTAGCTTCCAAGATCTGACAGGATCGGATGCCACAGGGCTACTGCTGCAGGTGTACATAATATTGTATATTATAATCAAAGGATTGTTGTGCTTAATGGCTACAGGGAGATCTCAAATATTTCTTAGAGATGCTTAACCTTTACTCATTATTCATTATTTCAATTCCAATGTGTATTGTATACATAGTAGAAACTCAGCATTATGAGAGCAGGAAAATAAGAAGATGATGGAGATAATTCTCCATTCTCAAAAACAATTTAATAAGGATAATTTATCCAGATCTATGAAACAGTGCAGCATAAGGAGATGGTGATGTATATTCTATGATAAAGCGTAAGAGAAAGGCATTTAACCAATCATATTGATCAAGGACAGCTTCCTAAGCTACATCTGACCAACATTTATTTATTGGCTTATTCGTCAAATATTAGTTGAGGACCACTTTAGGCCAGGGTTCACTCCAAGTATAAAGAAAAAAAGTTCAAACTCTTACGAAGCTTTCATTACACTGAAACCAAGGACACACAAAAAAGCAAGTGTGGGTCAAGGAATTGGTAAGTGTTATGAAGAAAATGAAAGTGTCTTAACAGGGCTGGAGAGTGGCAGGGTTAAGAAGAATCTGCGAATTGCAGTTTTAAAGGTCTCTCTGCAGGGTAGATAAAGGACAGGATATGGACAAAGCAATGACTTGAATGGGAAGCAGGAGGGGTACCATCCACTGCCTAGAAAGAGATTTTCAAATAGTCATAAAAGATATAAATGGTTTTTGGTGAAATGAGGAAATGGAGAGGAGAGATATTTTTCTGGTAAAAAACATGGTGGAAGAGTAGACAGAAATTGGTGATGGGCTAATTATGAAATGTGAGAAAAATAGAAAAGTCAAAGATTAAGGTTTGGGGCCCAAGTAACTGAACAACTGTAAGAGCATATTTGCCTTTACCAAAATAGGAAGGCCACACCAAGATGTGTTTGGAGAGGTGGGCATAGTAAAACCAGGGGTGTCATTATGACACATCACATCCACCTACTCTCAGGCATTCAGTGAGAGGAATCAAGGAGGAAACTGTACATTCAAATCTGGAGACCAGGCCACCGCACTCTCAACAGGCTTTGTAATTACCTGTGTTACGGTCCTAACCAGGGATTCTAAGGTGCCCTTTCTCCAGAACTGTTTGTTTAGTAAGTCTGGTTAGTTGATTTTTTAAATGACTCAATGTGGGATTCTAATCTACAGTGATGTTTAAGAAGACTGGTTTCATGTCTGCCTTGTCTTTCTCTCCCTTTCCCTTCTCCCCTCTTCGTCTCCTATCATAGACTGTGAGAAGTGAGTTAATACCTCTGGCCCCACCAAGTTTGAAGTGGGGAGCTGCCATTTAGTCAACCTTTTTGGACAGCCAAGCAGACTTGAAGACAATTCATCCATATAAAAAGTCAGTGTAACTAATTTTAAAACTTTCTATATAGATAAATTAACTTTGAGTAGATTTTTTTTCTGTTCTATTACTGGTACTAGTCCATATTTTGTCTTAGTTGAGCAGTAACCAACATAATGTGTTTAGCAAAGTAAATCATTAATTTTCACAAAATTGTGTTTAAGAAAGATGATGTCATGATGTCATAGGGTAAGTCCCAAGAAAAATGAGAAGCATTTCATATACATCTTCTTGGGGGGGTGTCTTGTACGATCAACTGAAGAATATCACATGTAATACTCCTTCTGCCCAAACAGTCCCCCACTTGTATCCTCCTTTCTCCACTTGATTTCATTCTACCGCGCTCACAGGGACTTCTGGAGGCAGGCCTGTAAAGTCCCAACTTGGTGACTTACAGATAGTCTAAATCAAGCAGAAACTGAATTTTTAAAAATCATTTACTTTAGATTGTATTTTGCTGATGTTTTCTCAGTTATTGGTTAATTTTACTTCAAGTTTTGGGGAGAAGAGAGCAATGAGCAATTTAATGCTGTGACTCATTGAAATGGTGAGCCCATGATTTATAAAATAAATTTAGAATAGGACAAATGTACACAAAATCGGCATTTTCTCAAATTTACAAATAAATGAGTATTGGGGGCTCAAAAATACTTTAGTTCTTTAGATAAGTTTTCATTTTCACACAGAAAATCATTTATCAATTTCAAGAAAGATAAAAATTAGTAATTGTATGCAACAGAAAATATGATAGCCTAAAATTGGATTAGATTTTCTGCCTGTACCAAAACCAAAAATACTGAATTGAGTTAAATATCATTTAAGATTCTGGCTTATATTATCCTATAAAGTTTTTCACTGTCTATTAACACTTAATGTCCTTTTAAAACTTTACTTCTACAATAAATAAAAAGATATTTTAGTATGATGTCATAGTCTGGTGATTGTAATTCAGGGAGAGGGTAAAATAGTTGTCTCTAGCACTGTATTCTTAGTTTCATAACCACTGTTTCCACACCAACTGTGTCTGACCCTTAAAAATAAATTAACACATGCCAACTCATTAAATAGTAAAAATGTGATAGCAGTATTCATTTCAGAAGATATCCAGACTAGTAGGTCAATTGTGATTTTCTCATTTTCTTAGCTGTCTTTTTTTTCAGTCTTTGTTTTTAATTATTGGGGATTTTTAATGTACAACTTAATGTGATTCATTCTGACATGCATTTCTTTTTTAACAGCATGTTTAACTAAAGTAAAAATGTTGTAGAAGTTTTTAGTATGATTCTTCAGGTTCTTTTAGTAGACAATGACTACATTTGAGATTTCCTGTACATTCTCAGTTGTAAAAATCTCCCCCGAAAATGCTATTGCTTTTGCTTTTACCAAGCGCTCCAGCTGTGGTACACACACTGGGATCAATTTCATGTAAAATTTCACTGGTGTATTTTTAGTACTATGTGGTAGTACACATTTGGCTTGTAAACTCATGTGCTGTTGTAAGCTTTTGGTTTCTCATTTGAGACGTTTTGTCTTTCATCTTGAACCAATGAGAGTTACTGTAGCTTAATAGAAGTATCCATGGCTTGCTGGATGTAGACATTTCTATTTCAACTTCCATGCTCAAGCAGAACCAAAGCCTGTCCGTTGCCCCAGCATGATCATTAATCCTCTAGCATCTGGACTTTAGATTCTATTTATATGACATTAAAAAAAAAAAATCCACCTTGCTCCAAGATGTCCTCAGGATTAACAGGAGAAAGTGCTAAGCTGGTCAGTTTAGCCTAAGTTTGTTTCTGGACTTGCGTGATAAAATTTGACCTAAAGCTGCCTCCTTAAGCAGCAAACTGCATCCTCATTTAGTGTGTAAACAAATTGCAAAACTAACTTAAGAGCATATTCTTGAACAGATGTGTGGGTCACAGCCAGCTGCAGGAGTTGAGCGCTAGCTGAACATCAGGCTACCACCTGATGATGTGATGTGCATATGCAGTAAATGCCTCGTCACACCACGACAAACAGGTGCATGCGGCTGCAGCCAGTCAGCTTGTTTCTGCATGTCATTGTCACTTCCTTCACTCTAGATAGAAACACAGCCTACATGCGGGACAGTGGGCATTGTGGACCAGCTTCAGTCAGGAATGCTACCTGACTGAATACCGAAGCCTTTTTCTTCCCAAATTAATTCTGTTACATTGAACTCATTGCAGATGCCAAGTGAGATGGTGGCCGAGTAGCACCTCTGGTGATCGTCTCCCCCAGGAACACCAAGTGTTCCCCCAAGAACACTCATACCCCAAACCACCTTGGCAGGAATAAAGGAGACAGGCAGGTGAGAGACCAGGAGACGCCACAGTGCCTGCTTCCAGTGCAACAGAGTGACAGGCTGCGCTGGAGAAGGCAGGAGGGAAGAGTCCCACCTCACTGCTTCTGTACCTTCCCTCAGCCCAGGCCCAGAGACGCACAGAGCAGGAAGGCCTGGCCTTAGGCTTGTCGTCGGTCAGTCAGTCCTCCTAAAGGGAGACCCACCACCGGGCAGAGCCCCTAACTCTGCTTCCAGGCAGTCTATGCGGCCCCCAGCCTGGGACCTGGGTTAGCCAGTGGTAGGGAGGCTCCTGCCCCACCCGTCTTCCCATCCTGAGAGGCCGGGCATGGCACAGGGCACAGAAGTCAACACAAGGCTTTGTTTCAGCTCCCAGTGCCAGGACCAGGTGGTGCTGCCCTGCAGGAGGTGGTAACCAGCGTCATCCCAGCAAGCCCAAGCACGAGGGCGGAGCCAACAGCCTGCCCTACCTCAGGCAGAGGCCTGCGTGCTGGCTGGGCAGACTTGCGCTTCAGTCTTCATCACTCCAGCCTCCCACGGGCCTGGGGCCGCAGGCGCCCGTCCCTCACCCGAGGTGACGCAGGTCCCTGCAGCTGGGAGGTTCAGGTGCAACCCTGCCTTGGTGGACAGTCTGTCCCACCGCCTGTCCCTACCTCAGGCAGCGCTTGCGGGTGGACCTCTTGAATGTCCCTGGCGCAGTCAGAGACTGTGTTTTGGCCTGGATCACCCCAGCTATGGCACAGGCCCGAGCAGCCCCGACACAGCACAGTTCCCGGAAATTCCTGCACAACTTACCTTAGTGTCAGCCTAGGGACCCTGGGGGCTGCCTTTACCAACACCACCCTAACCCTGGGCAGTATGGTCCAGCCGGGAAGCAGACCCTGTCCTTGAGGGAGGAAACAGAAGACTTTGCCCTGGATCTGTGATGGTTGGGTGAAACCTAAAACTGGGTGGATCCTCACAGCCCCCGAGCCCAGGGAAGACATGGGGGTGAGTCTGTTGGATTTGTATTCCAGCCAGCATCACCCATGGCTGGCCATAGCAGACAGGTCCTCAGGAATGGCACCGGGTAGCATGGTCCTTGGTCCTACCCCAAGGTTATGCTCCTCTCAGCGCTCTGCCAGGTCAGGGTATGGCACAACTTGGAGCACCGGTGTCAATAGCTGTGGCATAAGACTTCGGGGCTGGTCCATCCATGGAGATGCTGCCCACTGGAGGAGAACTCCTCAATACCTGACCACAGGCTGGTGATGGTCAGTGAGGTGTCTGAGCTTACCCTGAACCCAGGGGGAGACTTGCAAGTAGGGGTGCTCTTACCCAGGTAGTCCTCTGGCTCATTCTGAACCACATAACAACTGCTGGTAATCCAGGGGCACCACCTGGTGCCCAAATAGACTCTTGGAAGACCTGGCCTTTGCATCACCCAGTGCTGAGACAGTGGATGTGACTACAGGGTCAGAGAAAGTGAGCAACCTACTTAGAATGTCTGGAAATCCAGATAAGGGAGATGGGAATGGATACTTCATCTTTCCATGCCCGGAAGATGTCGCACACTGATAAGCATCCAGACAGAGCTTTCAGGACACAGCTCCCTTACCTAACAGTGAAATAAAGTGACAGAAATTGACCAGATAGTAATCAGTATGGGAGAACTCACAGAAAATTTAATACAGCTGTTTTAAGGAAACTCAATGAGCTTGGGGGGAAAAAAAGCAGCCAACCAAGAATACTGTGCTCAGCAATGCTATCTTTCAGAAATACAGGAAAGATAAAGATATTCCTGGACAAACAAAAGGTGAGAGAATGTATCTTCATAAGATTTGTCCTACAAAACATGCCAGAGGGAGCTCTTCCAACTGAAAGAGACATTAATGACTAAGAAGAAAACATGGAAAGGTATAAAACTCACTAGTCAGAGTAGTTATACAGATGAATTCAAAACACTCCAATATTGCCAGTTCTCATATCTTTAGTGTGATGATTAAATACAAAATAATTAAAATTGATAACTAATGTGCAATGGACAATATATAAAGATACAACCTGGAATATTACAACTCAAAATATGTGGATGAATGAAGTGCAAGTTTAGGGTTTTACTATTAGTATAGTTTTTCATTTCTGTTTACTTGTTAAGCTCTATCATTCCAAAGTAGGTTATTATAGGCAAAATATATGTTTTCAAACCTCAAGGTTAAGATGACAATCTATAATGGAAAAACCGAAAATGATAAGCAAATAATCAAAACTTCCTATTGGAGTATATCATTTAACCTCTAAGGAAACCTATGTGAAAATGAGAAAAAAGAAAAGAACTACAATAAAGTTAGAAAAGAAGTCATGAAATAACTATAGTAATATGTCACCTATCAGTCATTATATTAAATCTAAATGGGTTAAATTCTCCAGTTAAAGTAGACAGTGAATGGATAAAAGTACAGAATTCATGTAAATGGTGCTTGCATAAAACTCACTTCACTTCCAAATACATACATCAATTGAAAGTGAAGTAATGGATTGTTTCATAAAAATAGAATCCATAAGAAGTCAGGAGTATCCACACTTATTTCAGATAAATCAAACCTTAGACTTTAAATCAAAAACTGTAATAAGGAAAGTCCTTATATAATGTTTAAGGGGTCAATTCGTCAAGAAGAAACAGCAATTCTAAATACATTTGTTGTTGTTGTTATTTTTAGGTGCCTTCAAGTCAAGTCCAACTCATAGCAAGCCTCATAGGATTTTTGCACCCAATTTTAGAGCACTCAAGTATATAAAGGTAATACATATTCCCAGAACTAAAGAAGAGACTGACTTCCAAACAATAGTAGTTATTACTGTTGTTAGGTGCAGTCCACTCAGGTCTGACTCATAGTGACCTTATGTACAACAGAAGGAAACACTACCCAACAGTGTGCCATGCACATGATATTTTTTTATGCTTAAGCCCATTGTTGCCGGCACTATGTCGATACATCTAGTTGAGGGTCTTTCTTTTATTCATTGACCTGCCACTCTCCCAAACATGATGTCCTTCTCCAGGGATTGTTCTCTCCTGGTTACATGTCCAAAATATGTAAGACACAGCCTAGCCATTCTTGCTTCCAAGGAGCACTCTGGTTGCCCTTCTTCTAGGACAGATCTGTTGGTTCTTTTGGCAGTTGAGGGGAAATTCAACATTTGTCTACAGCACCATAATTCAAAAGCATCAATTCTTTTCCTGTCTCCTTTAGTCACTGTTCAGCTTTCACAACCACATGATGCTAATGAAAATATCATGGCATGAGTCAGGTGTACCTTCATCTTCAATGTGACATCTTACTTTTCAATACTTGAAAGAGTTCTTTTGCAACAGCTTTTCCCAATGCAATATGTATTTTGATTTATTGACTACTGCTACTGTGGGTGTTAATTATAGACCCAAGTAATGCAAAATCGTGGATCTCATTCTTTTCTCCATTATCATGAAGTTGCTTACTGACCCAGTTGTAAGGATTTTTGTCTTCTTCACGTTAAAGCACAATCGATCCTGAACGCTGTGTTCTTTGATCTTCACCAGTAAATATTTCAAATGCTCTTCACTTTCAGTAAGCACAGCTGTGTCATCTGCATAATGCAGGCTGTTAATGAGTTTTCCTCCAGCCCTGATACCATGTTCTTCTTCATAAAGTCCAGCTTCTCAGATAATTTGTTCAGCATAAAGATCAAAGAGGTATGGTGAAAAAATACAGCTCTGACACATACATTTCCCAACCAAACAGTGTTTCCTTATTCTAATGACTGCCTCCTGGTTCATGTAGCATCCTCATGAGTACAATTAAGAGTTCTGATATTCCAATTCTTCACACTATTGTTCATAATTCACACTATTGTTCGACACAGTAAAATGCCTTTGCACAGTCAATAAAACATAGGCAGATATCTTTCTGATATTCTCTGCTTTTGGCCAATATCCATCTGACGTCAGCAATGATATCCCTGGTCCCACACCCTCTTCCGAATCCAGCTTGATTTTCCAGCAGTTCCCATCAATATATTGCTGCAGTTACATTTGAATAATCTTTAGCAAAATTTTACTTTTTTAAGAGATTAATTATATGGTTTGATAGTTTCCACATTTAGTTGGATCTCCATTCTTGGGAATAGGCACAAATATGGATCTGTTCCTGTCAGTGGGATAGGTAGATATTTTCCAAATTTTTTGTCATAGACAAATGAGGCACCAGTGCTGCATCTGTTTGCTGAAACATCTCAGGATTTCATAAATTTCTGGAGGCTTGTGTCTCATGAATGCTTTCAAAGCAGCTTCTACTTCTTCCTTTAGTACTACTGATTTCTGATCATATGCTATCTCCTGAAATGGTTGGTCATCCACCAATTCTTTTTGGTATAATGACTGTATGTATTCCTTCCAACTTCTTTTGATATTTCCTGGATATCAAATTCCATTGTATATGTGTACCACATTTTGTTCCCTTATTCATCACTTAATGGATACTGAGATTACTTCCATTTAGCCCTTTCCCTGTAGAATCCTTCACTATTGCCACTCAAGGCTTGAATTTTTTCTTTAAGCTTGATTAAAAAAAAAAAAAGCATGGTCTTCCATCTTGGTTTTCTATCTCTATCTCTTTGCACATATCATTATAATATTTGATTTTGTCTTCTGGAGTTGTGCTTTGGGTTAGTTTAGTCCTTTAATTTCAACATGTCTTCCTTTTTCTTTAGCTTCTCAACATTCAAGGGCAAGTTTCAGAGTCTCTTTTGACATGTAATTTGGTCTTTTCTTTTTTTCCGGTTTTTTAAAATAACCTATTGCTTTCCTCATAAATGATGTCTTTGATGTCATGTGGGCAACTTATTTGGTCTTCAACACTAGTAGTAAGGAAATTTAATACTTGACTTTCAGCAACAGACATATCATTCAGACAGAAAATCAACAAAAAACAGCAGAGTTAAATGGTATCCTACACCAAATAGATTAAACTGGCATTTATCTAATTTTTCATCTAAGAGTTGCATAATATACATTCTTCTTATCAGGACATGGAACATTACCCAGGATAGATCATACAGTCGACCACTAAACAAATCACAAGTTTATAAAAATGGAATCATCTCTCTTCTGACAACAATGATATAAAACTTGAAATCAGTAATCAGAAAAACTTTTTGAATTATCAAATACATGGACATGGACATTAGCCAACTTTTGAACAAACAATGGCTAAATGAAGAAGTCAGCAAGGAGATTTTAAAAAGGTAGAGACAAATAAAAATGGAGATGAAACATAAGAAAGTCTATGATATACATCAACAGCAGTACTAATAGCAAAGTTTGCAGCAATTAATTCCTAATCAAAAAAGACCTCAAAGGAGAACCCTATTCCTGGACCTAGAAAAGCAAGAATAAACCAAACCCGAAATAAATAAAAGAAACAAATAATAATGATCAGCATACAAATAAATGTAGTAGAAACTGAAAAAAATATAAAGCATCATTGAAACAGACCTGATTTTTCAAAAAGTAAAAAACAAACCTTTAGGTAGAATAACAAAGAAAAAGAGACATTACAACTGACACCACAGAATATTAGGGATCATTACAGATTATTAAGAACTACGTGCCAACAATTTTGATAACCTAGAAGAAATGAGCACATTCCTAGCCACAAACACTATGCCAATGATAAATCATAAAGAAATGGAAAATCTGAACATAATAAATAATGAGATTGAACCAGTGACAAATACTCTCTCACCAAAGAAATTCCCAGGACCAGACAAGCTTAATTCTGAGTTGTATCAAAGATTTACAGAAGAACTATTATAATTGTTTTTAAGTTATTCCAAAACCAGAATATAAAGTAATTTTCCTAATGTACTGAGTCATGCCCATTGCTCTGGTACCAATATTTGGTAAAGACAAAACAGAAAAGAAAATTACAGGTCAATATCTCTGATGAACATAGATATAAAAATCCTCAATGAAATACACAGCACATACATTAACTAGTAGGTCCATCTCAGGGATGCAGGTGTGAGTCAACAAATGCAAATCAATAAACATGACAGTCCAGTTCAACAGAATGAAGGAAGAAAAACTAACTGACTATCACAATAGATGCAGAAAATGCCTTTGACAAAATACAACATCTCTTCATGATAAAAAATGCTGAAGGAATTAGATATGGAAGCAGCATAGTTTAATATAATAATGCTTCTATATAAAAAGCCAGCAGTTAACATTGCACTGAATGTAGAAAAGCCAAAAGCTTTCTATGACCTAGAACAAGACAAAGACACTCACTTTTACCACTCTTATGAGACAGTCCTACAATTCCTTGCCAGAGAAATCAAGCAAGAGAAAGCAGTAAATATCATCCAATTTGGAAAAAAAGAAATCAAATTCTTACTGTGTGAAGATGACATGACCTTATATTCAGAAAAAAACAAAAACTTCACCCAAAGCCCACAAGAACTACTAAATGAATTTAGGGAAGTTGCATGTACAATACTGACATACAAGTATCAGTAGCTTTGCAATAGGCCAATCATGGATTATCTGAAATAGAAATTAAGAAAGCCATCTTATTTACAATAGCTGCAAAAAATGAGATACTAGGAATAAATGGAAACAAAGAAATGAAAGATACCTAAAATGAAAATTATGAAAGATCAATTAAATAAATTGAGTAGAACTACCATGATCTTCCAATCCGATGGCTGTTCACATAGCCAAAGGAAATGAAATGTGTATGTAAACAAGACATCTGCACTCTCATATTCATTGTAGCACTATTCCCAAGAGGCAAGAAATGGAAATTATATAAATGTTAAATAAGTGATGAATGAGCAAACAAAATGTGGTACACATATATAATGGAGTGCTATTCAACCATGAAAAAGAGCAAAATTGGTATTTGTGGCAATATGTATGGAACTGGAAATCAATATGCCAAGTGAAATAAGCTAGGCACAGACAGACAAGTACCATATGATGTCACTAATATGTGCAATCTAAAAAAGTTGATCTCATGGGAGTTGAGGAAAAAATGGTGGCTCTTATAGGCTAGGGAGAATGGGAATGGGAATGGGAATGGGGTGGGAAAGCTTGGGAAAAGTTTGTTTGATGGGTACTAATACACAATTAGGAACAAGAATTTCTGGTGTGCTATTGCATAGTTATTATGACTGTAGATGGCAATAATTTATTGTACAGTTCAAAAAGCTAGAAGGGATTTTGAAAGTCCATACCATAAAGAAATATAAATGATTGAGGATATATTTAACCTGATTTAAACACTATATAAGATAAACATGTATTTAAACATTAAATGGTGTCTCAATATTTATAATTTGTATGTTTTATGTATCCATTAGAAATAAATTTAGTTTTCAAAAACATAACTCATATTTCTTCTTTAACAAAATCATGTCCTGGATAATAATTCCTATTTGTTTCTAACATCTGAGTATTTCCTTTTCTTTCATGGCAGCTCAGTGGTCCATTGAAATTCTCTTTGCTTTAACTCATCATTTCTAATTTTTGGTAGTGGGAAATTTCCCAGGTTGGCTCTATCTGTTTCTTGCCCTAATTGAAATGCCCAGGTTTTATGGATTTATGCATTTTAAACTTTTGACACCACTTTTGCAATTTATTCAGTGTAACAAAACAGATAATCTTCTCTTAGCTTCTCTGACAAATAAGATGATTACTTAAATGATATATTTCCACATCTTTGGGTATAAGGCAGAAGTTCTCATAGGAACAGTGATGTTCATTTCTCATAAGTATAGCACCATTAATGAAAGTGTGAGAAAAATGAATGAAGCTGTATACTGGACTCTCTGAAGTCCTTGAAAACAATTTCAGTGAGTTATCACATGAGATTTATTTCAGCATTCCTTAATCTAACTATAATTTGGGAAATAACCATTCTTTCTCATAATGTGTGTATACATCAGAAGTTTTGGGTCAAAGGATTTGGAGAGAATATAGTGCAAACAACATCTCAGAAGCTCACTGGTCAATTAATAGCACGATTCTTTATCCCAGTCAGCTACAAAAAGGAAAACTTAAAATATCAAAAAAGTGACTTTTTCATGTTATGTTCAATTTTATGCAAAGATCTTCACTTAATAAGTTTTATTTACCAAAATCCCTGAACTTAACCCTTTTCTGGTTATTCCTTTGAGATTTAATTCTGTTTGTCAAAGAGCTATAATTTATTTATTATTATAACGTACAACTTTTAGCTTATAAAAATAGTTTGTGTTTCAGGTTGATATGTTTTGTATTGTCTATTAATTTTTACTGATGCAGCTTAGTAGAGTATATGCCATAAGCATTTTAGCATTTACTAATTGGCTTATAGTGTTTTTATATGTGCCCTTCAGTTGTCCATTATGACTTCTTCTCCCTGTTTTCTCATGACTTAATTGAAGTGAAACTACTTGAATTGAATATAATAATTTAGTGTCAGAAACAATAAAATATTAAATGTTGACACTATACCAACTTTACTTTTAGAAATTTTGTAACTGATGCTACCACTTTGGATTTTTGAATCAATGATATTATAAAAGAAATTATATTGTCCAATTTATATCTATTACTACTGAACATATGAAGAAAATATTTTAAATTCACAGGAAATATCTTTTTATACTGCTAATGCAGTATGTCTCCATGTCAACTACACTTGGACAGAGACAAAATCTACCTTTTTCACCACTATATTCTTATAACCCAGCATGATGTCTGTTGTGTAGGTGCTCAATAAATATTTGTTAAATAAATAAGATAAAGCATAACTATATGTATGCTTGTATGTCTTTCCAAGTTTTAATTACATACATGGGTTTTTTCACATTTTAAACTTCACTGCAAATTTTCGAAGATCTAAGTAGACTTGTTTTGGCTTTTAGAACATGAGTCAAAGAAGATGCTTGATGTTGAGCTAAATTTAGACACTGAGAAAAAATGTAGACAGTGTTTAAGGATCTAGAATACGGTGTCAATGAGCAAAAGAGAAAAGGTCATTTTTACAATGGCACTTTAAAATAATTTCATCATTTATTCCACTAGGTCAGTTAAATGGATTCTTAAAAGATGGAAGAGACACTAGATCTTAAGGTAGTCCAATTTCTATTTGAGGCGATTTATAACCCCATGGATCATCAGTTATTTTACCTCTCCTCGAACATGTTTATTGGTACTTTCTTAGGAAAGCTTATTTGATAGTTCATATTATTGAGTGTTTTATATGTAAAGATCATTTTGGTTGCCATATTTGGGCTGGGGAATGACATAAAGATAACTTGAATATCAATAAGTACTGACAAGTCATTACATGGAAAGCACTGTTTTGAGTATTATAGGGATAAAGATGGGGCTGGGACAGGTATTAAGGAGAGTTTTGTATGAGTCACACATTGTACACATTTTTCCACTTAGTTCTTCCTGCCCCAAACACATTAGAAGGCAGCCTGGTGAGTGAATAAGACCATGAGTTTGGAATTACAAAGACCAAAGTTTCGGACATGGCTGTGTGACCCACCAACTGTGGGAATTTTGAGAAGGGTGTTTAACTTTATTAAGAAGTTTTAATCTTTTTATCTGTAAGCTGGAATTAATGGTGGGCAGAGTAGGTTAAATGAGACATTGCATTTAATGTTAGCATTCCAGAAATGGATATAGTTATCATTATCACTATAATCCTCTTCAACATCAAAGATCTGTGGGTCATATGGGAGAAGGAACCAGTAGAAAATGATAGCTCAGTGTCAGAGGAAAAATTCAAGTTTGTCAGACTCACTCTAATGTTGTATTTTATCATTATGTCATATTGCTTCAATTATTTTATTTTATTTTATTTTTGAATGTTAATTCCAGTATCCATAAAAGGGCTGAGGGTGTTTTGTAGGGTAGTGCTGAGGATTACACAAGCCACGTAAATCAGAGTGTGCACCATGAAGCAACTGCTCAAAAGGGGAGCTACTGCCTCAGGACAAATGACCTAGTACAGTACAGTATCTGGAACCATGCAAGTTAATCTTGCACCTTGTATAATTGGATTTAATTTCTACAAGTGTCAAAATTTTCTCTTATAAAGCATAGCTAGAAGCCAGCTACCTAAGAGTAACAAATAGAAAATTTGTCTGACTCTTGGTTAATACAAAAAGAATCAAGAATATCTTAAGGTATGTTGTGAAGGTGAGACACAACACTTGTCATCTGTCTTCAAAACTGACATTAACTTAATACAAAACAAGCTGCATTATTAAGTTCCAGCTATCTTGGTTGAACAAAACAGTACTAATTATCTTTTCCTAAGTTTCTAAGACATGTATTTTCATTACATGTGCTACCTAAAGTCAAAAGAAGGGCTTTGCTTCAAGATTATGTCACCAAGACAAAATTTTACGTGCATACAACTAAAAATACCATTAGCAAACAGAAGATAAAGGAAAGAACATCTCTAATAGAAACAGTAGTCAACTGGCATTCTCTCATGATCCACGGGTTAAACAGCTCTGAGCTAGTGAGTTCCAAGCTCTAGAGTTCAAGGGATTACACCAACTGGCTGACAGTTATTTTTGTTTTCTCTGTGGACTGTTTCACATGAGGACGACATTTTCATCCCAGGAGACTTGTGTCTAAGTATAAAGGTCACTTGTAGCATTTTCAAAATATAGCCTACATTTCTTGCTTTGCTCAGGAGTTTTAAAATTCTTTGTATTGAGCTGTAAACTCTTCCAGGTCTGGGGCCAGCACTTACTCAACAGTGTGTATAAGTTTCACTCAGGCTTTGAACTTTTTATTAAAAACCATCTGCGTAAGACTTCATATGATCATTGGTAAAGCCCACAGATCCCAGTCCTTACGAGTAGAATATCTGTGTTCTAAAATCTTGTCAGGAAATAGGACCTTGACATGCTTACCAAATCTAAAAGTGTATTCTTCAGTAAATCAGAACATTAGGTGACACAGTACTAACAATAGTGTATATTTATTGTCTTATGTTCCTAGACATCAGGTCAGAGGAAGGGTTCTTTGGAGTGTGGTTTATTGAGGAAATGCTCTTAAGGGACAGAATGAAGGGAAGCAAGATAGGACAAAAAAGAAAAAAAAAGAAAGAAAGAAAGAAAGAAGGAAGGAAAGAAAGAAAGAAAACCTTGCTAAGCAAGGATGTGGTCTCTGCTGGAGATGAGCTTGAGACTGTTCTTTTCACTGCCGAATGGTGAGTGAGGCAATGGGAAGCATTGACAGTCAACCATGTGTGCTCTGTACCCTGTGTCAGTTGATTGCTGGCTTCTGGATGGGAAAGCCGGGGTGCAATAAGAGCAGAGAATACAATTTTCCAGGCTAGGAATATTTTCTGTAGAAGCAGAAGCCAACACTCATAGCAGCTGCTTAGTAGGTGCATTAGCCAGGAGAAGGACAGCTGTGTGGGACACCAATGGGGTCCAGGAAGCTTATAGCTCACTTCCTACAGGCCAGATGTGGTATGTATTGTTACACATTTCATCCCTACCCCATTTTGCAGATGAAAAAACTAAGATACAGAGAAGTTCAATACCTTGAACAATAACTATTACTAAGCAAAGATCTTTGTTTGAAAAAGGAGGATAAATAGAGATTAATAGTCATTTTGAATGTTTATTATATTGAGTTATATATGTATGAGGTCTAACTCTGCAAATGAAAAGTTTTATTCTTAAAATAATGACTAATCCCACTCACCAGAACAAAAGCAACTTGCCAATTATGCCTGTTAACCATTAAGTCACCATCTAATTAAACCCTGATGGCACAACCATACTATTAGAACAGTAAGCATATGTCCAGCTGACAGCGATGTACCATAAAATAGCACCATGGTGTACTTGAAATATATGTGGTCAAAAAAGTAAAAGCAGAACTACTGCAGAGTTACAATACGTGGATATTTAGCCTTAATGTCTTCTTACATTAGGAATTAATTTAGTTTTCCAAATATGAAACCACAGAAAGATCCAAAAATAGAAAAAAATTGGGTTAGACATTATTTTTTGGAATCAACAGGAGTCTACAAGATGTGAGCACTTAATGAGCAAAAGGATTAATCCTGGGAAATATTTAAAATGGAGGAAAATGGAAACAATGACTACCAAACTAAATTTTTCTAATTTTTCTCTGTTCATTTAGTGAACTATTACCTTTTATTGGAAGGACATTTGTCACTCTTACATAACTAGAATAATTAAACTCTAATTTTCCTCTATGTATTATAAGCAAAAGAATCCACAGGTAAAGCATTCAAACACTCAACATTTTTATTGATGGGGAAGTTTTAAAAGGTATTTTCATTCCTTTTAATTTCATGCTATGTAAATTTTATGGTGTAAATTTAAATACTATTGCAGTATAATGTAAATGGAAACAAATATAAGTTCCATACATTATACCCTTTCCTGATAGATAAGTAACAAAACCCACTAGAGTTGTGTGGTTTGCCTAAATTTTAGATGACAAACATGGAGCTTTGGGTGCTTTGGGGTTACTTGTACAGGAGCAGCAGAGAATCTTTAGGTGAGATAGATTGTTATAACAATATTCTCCCTCAACTTTTTCTTACATTGAGTGTCGTTTTTCATATTTTTTGTCTTTACAGCTTAACTAGTGCACATTAATCTTTCATGCAAATCTTTAATTATTTTATTAAAAGTAATTTATTTGTCACATTATCATTGCCACATAGGAATAGTGGAGATTGTCTATTTATCAAAAGACTCTGAAATGGTTTATTTTCTGCTCTGAGAATTTGTCCCCATGGCTCACCTGCTTCAGAAAAAAATCATACTCATAAAACACATATTTATCTCTGCTGATATGTAATCACTGTAATAAATCTTCAAATTACTATTTGTTCAAATTCATATACCATGAAACTTTTGGCTAGCATTTTTAGTCGAGTTCTTTGAAAAACTTAGATACAGAAATAATATAAACAATAACTCCCATATATTCTCAAACCTAATCTGCACCTTTTAAACAGTTTTGTTGTTTGTTGTTAGGTGCTGTTGAGTCAGGTCCAATTCATAGGGTTTTCAATGGCTGATTGTTTTGGGGTTGTTTCGAGAATGGACTGCTGCATCCTTCTCCCATTTTTGTAGTGCTGGGATCAAATCTGGGTCCTCAAAATGTGGAGCAACACTTTACCAACTGAGCTAAGCCCCAGCCTTCAACAGTTTTAGAGGCCTATAAAATCAGATGTAGACTAGAATGGAGTGCAGATTAGTTTTGCTGGGGAGAATTCTCTGGTGCAAATCTAATCCACATTTGATTTAATCCACACTTGATTTTGTAGCCTTCTAAAACTGTTGAAAGGATGTGGATTAGATTCAAGAACATACAGTATTTAGAATGTACTTTCTTTCTTATTTTACAAGAGATTTCTCTATAAAAATCAGATTTTTAAAATTTTAATAACTTTCTTTATATCTTAGTCTCCATGTACTTAATTTCATCAAATTATTATCAACATGTATTTGTGAATTAACATTATGATAATGCCTGGTATAGAGTAATATGGGATTCTGAGCAACCAAAGAACACACAAAAGGAAATGTATCTTGAAAAAATGGATATATTTAACGTAACTGAATGCTTACTGGTTGGAACACAATATCCATGTTCTGTCAGAGATGTGTGGTACATGTATCCTATAGAAATAAAAAGCTTTAATGGAATAATTTATTGCTGATTGTCTCTGAGTCAAATATATTTTTCATTTTTCTCCCTTTACTTTTTATTTGTTTGTCAAGAAATTGTCTAGAGTTTGGTTTCACAACTTGGCTTTCTCTCAGTCACTTCCCTGGATGCTTTAATCTTTATGTCTTTTCTAATTCCAGGATACAGCAGGGATTTGCTTCTTAAAATCTAAACATGTTCAGACTCCTTGTTGAGTATTGATTGCTAAGATGTGTTCCTCCACAAGTGTGGGCTCTGTGAGATATTTCTACTCCAAGCCTCTGTTCCTAGTTTGTTAATTTGTAATTCTAGTGATTGACTTAGTGATGTTTTTGTAAAATCACAACACTACTAGGAACTATGATAGTTGAAATAAAAATGCTATAATTTCTTGTGACTCAGGATGGTTATAAATATTATAGATTTAGAAATAGGAAAATTATATGTCTGTAGGGACTTCTGAAAATTTTAAGAATAGGTACCAGTTGTTAGGTGGAAAATTTACTAAGAAACCTTTGGAGCTGACTTTGGAGCTGACTGCTAAAGGTGAAAATGAGAATTCTGATTTATAAGGGATCGCTTGAAGGAATTGAGATTTCACATAAATTGCTAAAATGGAATTCAAGAAAGAGGACATATCATATCAAAGAATAGGGGGCATAGAAAGGTAGATCCACTGTGTTTTAAATATATGTATTTATCCCTAATTCACAGTGGAAGGAAAAGCTTAAACCACTGATGTTAGCGTCACCAATAATTTCATAATGGAGTGACATGAAGTATGGATTAAGTATTCAGGCTCCTACTGCTGCTGGGACCTCCAAACAAGATCTGAACCACATGGGGCTCAATTCAGGGAGCCTATGTGAGGTGAGGGCTGGGATTTAGCTCAGTTGGCAGAGCACTGCTTTGCAGTCTCTGAGGTCCTGAGTTCGATTCCCAGAACCACAAAATGGGAGAAGGACCTGGCAATCCACTCCCAAGGCAATCCCGAAACAGTCAGCCATTGAAAACCCTATAAGGGTCGCTATGAGTCGGACACCGACTCGATGGCACCAACCAATCGTGTCAACTAAGTAGTTCATAGATCCCTTTAGCAAAATGAATGCAGTGTTCTGTTGTTTCATATGAGTGAAATATGTTCTTCTTATACAATTTTTTTGGCCCTTAGTACTAATCTTGAGTTTTAGAAAGCCTTAGAGACCTTCCATGATTTTGCTCCCAAGTGCCCACACTCTTCAGTTTTAGGGGCTGGGGTTCAGCTCAGTTGGTAGAGTGCTGCTCCACATTTTTTGAGGCCCTGGGTTCAATCCCCAGCATTGCAAAATGGGGAGAAGGATGCTACAAACTTTCCCAAAACAATCCCAAAATAGTCCTGACTGCATGGCTTCTAACCACCACATCTCTTCAATGTCATCTTTTCTTTTCCACTCCACTCCAGACATATTGGCCTTCTTGGTGTTAGTTTGTAAACATATGCATTAATTATCCTGAGATATGCCCTCCCTAGATAATTACATTTGGCCTGCAGCTGTACCACCCTGACATTCGATCCCATCAGATCTCAGAAGCTAAGCAGGGTCAGCTGGGTTATTCCTTGGATAGGAGACCACCTGGGAACACCAGGTGCTGTAGGCTCAGAGAAGGACCTGGCAGCCCACTCTGGAAACAATCAGCCATTGAAAACCCTAGGAATAGCAGAGAAGCTCTAACATAGTGCACATAGTGTTGGAGAGGGTTTCATTCTATTATACATAGGGTTGCTGTGAGTTGGACCCAACTTAAGGGCACCTAACAATAATTGCAAGGTAATGAGGTTGCTTATTGTGTAACTTTTTTCAGATCCTGCTCAAATGACTCCCTCTGAAGCCCTGTTCTGATCAGCTCACGTGTGTGTGTTTAAATTTTATTGTCTCCTGCCCCTTGAATTTTCTTAAAGCAGAACCTTATGTATTTTATCTGTTTTATTTATCAATTTACTCCTCAGTCTTGTCAAAATACTGGCCCATAATAAATCATTGTTAAATGCATAAAAAGAAAATAAGTACAGATAATGAAACTTTTCTTATATGTCATAAAATAAATCTGGAGGAAATTACAATGCAAGGTGAAGTTTACCCTTTATAATGTACTAAATAAGTTATTAAAGTATTTTTGGAAGTCTTTCCAGAACCCCTGGGAATGCACACATCCTCTTATATAGGTAGGTATGTTGTGAGGAGGACATGATGCTTGAGCCAACGCCAATATTTCTGCCAACAAGCTGAGCTGTGTCGGTCTAATTAGACTGTCATAAACTAACTAGAATTTATAGAAGCATCAATATCATATTAGTTGGTCTCATAAATTCTGGAAGTGGAAGAGAAAATAAAACAATTTTAAGTAACAAGGTAGGAGAACCTATAAGCACAGTTCTAAGTTCTATTTTTTCTCTCATTTATTTCAGTGATCAGCTGAAGTGAATGCTTGTTTAAAAATAAAAGCCTATGTCAACCTTGTTTGCCCATTAGTTCTTTTGCAGCCAGACTACCATTTTAAGATTTGCCTCCTTCTATCAGTTTGCATTATTATTTTTAACTCAGCCTGAGCTTTTACTTTTATTATAGAGAAATGCCATCAAAGTGGATGCTTTAATGTATCTGAGATGAAAGAAAAAAGAAAACATACATCTTCCAGTGGCAGATCTTCTCTATAGCATGATGCAAACACAGTACTGATTTTATTAACTCTCTAGTGACAGCCTCAGATGGGATTGCCACAATTTTAAAGCACAGCATGATGGCTGTGCATCATATGTGGATAGACACCAACATTTCCACCAATGATTGCATCGGGGAAAGAAGGGAAACTCACACACAGAGGCCACCAGACACAATGACAAGGTTGAAACTGTGCTTATAGGAGGCCTCAATAGTCTATGATTAGATAACACGGTGGCATCTTTATGAGAACACTGAGGTGCTGGCCTCTATGTGGCCGTTCAGCTTTTAATAATAACTTCAAAATACCAGGTTCTCTTTGGTCAACTCCTGTGCCTTTCTTTATTTCTGTCAAATAGTAATTCATTAGTTTACTCAGCAATTTTATTTTTGAGACTGGGGATATAATACTAATATTTAGAGAATCTAAAATTACAAAGTATAAAATTAATGTTGGTAGAAAGTATTATCTTGGCTTTGTAAGCTTCCTATGATTCAGATCAAGTTCCCTCAGTCTCAGCACAGTTGAGGATTTGGCCCAGTGGGCTTATTTGTTGTTAGAATCTGTCCTGCGCCTTGTAGAATTTTTACCAGCATCTCTACCTGTTAGATGCAAATAACACTCTGTCCTTCCTCTCTTTTGCAGTTAAAAGTATCTCTTTAGCCCTTAAAAATATGTCTAAACATTGCTAGTTATTTCCCCAGAGGCAGAGATCATCTTTGATTGAGAGCCACTGATTCAGAGTGATCTAGCAGGGAAATATACTGGTTGTGAACTATTTAGGTCATTTGTGATTATATTTCCTTATATTTTATAAATATTACATAGGTTAGAATAGCTGCTTTAATTTCAGTTTCTGTTTTATTTTAAAAGCAGGATACTATACTTTCTTCGTGATTTTAGTTTCCCAACATACAAACACATAAAGAGTAGGCATTCAGCTCAATTTGCTGAATTGAATTTGAATTAGGATTTAGTTATATTCATAGTGCACTTACCCATGATTTAATGGATCAAAATATATCTTACTATTTTGATAATTTTTCAGGGTATATTATTCCTATTAATTATTAAAGTAATTAGAAATATATAAAAGATTTGATTAAATATATGTTAACAAGGGCATAACATGGACACTACTAGATTGTCATTTTTCTCTTCCTCAAATAAAAGTTTACAATGTAAAAAAATTCATTTACATAAACTTTCTGATTGTTTGATTTTGCATAAATAATTTACCCTGAAAACATACAGACATATAAATAATGTGGTAAAATCTGAAACAATGCAGTTTTAATGCTTTTTCAATCATTTTGAGGTTAAATTGACTTTTTTTTTTTCCATCCTGGGGGTTGAACCCAGGGCCTTGCCCCTGCATGCTCTACAAGTACTGGACCACTGAGCTGCACCCCCAGCCCATTTTTTTACTTTTTGAGACAGGGTCAAACTTTGCAGATACTAATTCAGACACAAATGAGACCTCTGAATACTTTCACACAGTTTTTCAGTTTGCAATTTTTTCAGACACAGGCTTTAGCACATTCTTTCTGCAATATCAGCCAATTTATGGACTATGCCTTAGTTTTTGTTGCTCTGTACCAAATACAGACAAATGCATTTCTTCATATTTTGTAATTATGAAATAGAGATGATTTAAGAAAAGTCTGTAGCTTCTTCCTTACTATCTAGCAAGTAGGAAAAGGATATGGGAACCCATTCTGGAAACAATCAGCCATTGAAAACCCTACTAGTAGCAGAGAAGCACTGACATAGTGCCAGGCACGGCGCGGTGTCTGGGAGTGTTTCGCTGTGTTGTACGTTAGGGTCGCTATGAGTTGGATCCTATTCAATGGCACCTAACAATAACAATATCTACCAAGTATTCACTAAATTCACATGTGATGATGAAAATTTCAAGGTTAGCATAACTCAGTTGGCATTGACTTAGAAATCTATTTTTTCCCTTTTGAGTTGGCTTAAGATAGTTCAGGGCTATTACTTGCATCTTGTACTTCCAATCATGTACTATGATTCCCCAGGAGGCTGGAAGATCTGATTGTTCTAATTTTCTCTTACAAGTCATACAGTAACTATTTCAGCACCTGTGAATATGTAGAGTGCTCACTGTTTGTTGTTAGGCACCCTCAAGTTGGCTCATAGCTACCCTCATAGGGATTTCAATGGCTGATTGTTTGGGGATTGCTTTGGGAGTAGACAGCCACATTCTCCCATTTTTGCGGTGCTAGGGATTGAACCTGGCTCCCAGATAGTGCAGAGTAGCACTCTACCAACTGAGCTAAACACTAGCCTAGAGTATTTATTATGTACTAGGAAATTAGGTCAGTATTCTCTGTTATTTGTAATAATATGGCTGTCTCCATTTTACTGATTTGAAATTAAAGATTGATAAAAATTAAGTAGTTTTCTTTTTTTTATAAGACACAAGGAAAGTTGTATGGGAATAGATAGTTGCAACAAGAAACTTAGTAAGGAAGTAAAATAGTGAAGGGCTCCTCTGACACTGGAAGCAACTTGTCCAATGTCGCTTCATATTTGGAAACTCTCTCAGCATAGATCATATCCTACCTACTTCAAATCACTCAAAATCAAAAGCCTTTGCTGATTTCTTTTGTTGGATCCATTCTTAGGAAAAAAATACATATATATATATATATATGTATGTGTATATATATGTATGTATATGTATATATATGTGTATATATGTGTGTATATATATATGTATATATATACATATATATATATATATACATATATATATACACACACACATATATGGCTTTAGAGTCCCTTTGCATGATATAAACACTAGCCTAAAACAGAAAGCTGGACTCTGTATCTTTAATAATAGGTTTGGGAAGTTTTCATTTTATTTTACTAACACAAGGAAGGATATAAAAATGCCATGGTTGTATTTCCAGAGCAGGCTAAAGTCCTGTAGCTTGCTGTCACCTGTTCATTTTCTAAAGTGAGGCATGAGTGAGGCCCTGGGAAGCCTGGGGCCGTGATACTTCCCTGGGGAAGCAGCTCTGCTGTTAGTCCTTTCCCATCTCTCTTACCTGCTTGCCAGGCTGCAGGCTGCAGCTGCACACAGGCTCCTAGGCACTCATGTTGGAAGGGTGAAGAGCAGTTCTCAAGCACATGAAAAAAAAAAAAAGCCGATTGTCTCCCCTTCCCTTTTGACTTCTCTTTCTCTTAGGCCTGTATAATAGAGACACCAAGGTGGCACTCAGTGATCCCTGTTGACAGAACCTGGACCAGAGCCTAAGGGCAGACTCGCTGCAGAACTGCCAGGGGCTGTGTTAATTGGGCCAGGTCAGCTAGGCTTCCCTCCCTAGGCTCCCTTCTCCCCAGGGCAGCGAGGTTCCAGTGAGTGACCTGGCCTGTCTCAGGGCACTTGCTTTCCATGCTTGTTAACACAGGGCCTCTATACTGTGTAAGAAGAGCAAAAGAAGAACACCGGTGCTGCCCTCCAGACCAGCTTAGAAGAGCAAGCCCGGGATGGCCCGTGAGCTGCCAGGGCACCCTGTCCTGTCACAGGAGTGTGGGCCACCATGCTCATTACATTTCATGAGTCCAGAGGATTTCTGCTTAACCAGGCATTTAAAAAATGGAACCACTGGAAAAGGCTATCTCAAATCAACACATTAATCTAGAAAGTCATAGAACAGCCATTAAAAAGTCCTCTTTTACTGTCTCATCAGTATTTTTATCTGCAAATGAACTAAT
Organism: Pedetes capensis; assembly: GCA_007922755.1. NCBI lineage: Eukaryota > Metazoa > Chordata > Mammalia > Rodentia > Pedetidae > Pedetes > Pedetes capensis. The sequence continues at coordinate 142,510 of VMDO01002249.1, forward strand.
ATGAAGGCCTATTTTATATGTATGGCATTAACATGTCAGGTCCACATATGAGCTTAGTTCTGTGTCTCTCATGGGGTAGGAATTTCCTAAGTATTGTTTCGTTTTGTCATCTGGTAATGAAAAGACAAGTATCATGCTGTGGTCCTGCCTCACCTGTGCTTGATATTTAAAGAGAGCTGCACATGCCAGACAGTGGGCTTCATTCCGACCAGAGATGCTTTGTTTATTATCATGAAGAGACAGCAGTGACAATGCTACTTGAGGTTTCACTTTCCTCTGTGCTTACTCCATTTGATTGTTTGATACATATGGGCCATTATCCTCCACGTGCCCTGACCCTTGCCAAGATGCCCACTGGACAGTAGGCTGAGCAGAAATGTTGTTAGGTGCCCTTGAGTTGGGTCTGACTCAGAGTTGCCCTCATAGGGTTTTCAATGACTGATTTTTCTTGGGATTGTTTTTCAGGAGTGGGCTGCCAGGTCCTTCTCCTGTTTTGCAGTGCTGGGGATTGAACCTAGGGGCTGTGAGGGTGCAGAACAACATGCTACCAAGTGAGCAAACCCTAGCCCAAGACAAAAATAGAGGCAATGATATTTGATGTTGTTGATACTTTCTAATAAGGTTCACATTATTATAAGGACCTTATTATTTTACTATTATCAGAGTCTGAATTTCTTCTCATTTAACCAAAAAATGCTACCTGCAGCTAAGCACTTAGCAGCAGGCAGTGTCCTTAGGAAGAAAAGAAAAGAAAAAGGTGAGGCCATTTGGAGGATTAATTGAATGTTCAACCAGCTTCTATTACACCCTTAAGACTAAGATTTTTAAAAAAAGGACGTTGTATATAAGCCTTAAGAATTTTACTAAATCAAAACACCTGAGCAAAGTAGCTGGGCACCTGCTCAGGAAATATGCTAATTGTATTTTAAGTGAATTAGCCAGTGGGGAGGTGGGCATTTCTGCCTGAACCCCCTGATGTTGATCATTCTTTGGCAAAGAATATTTTTTCTTTTTAAAACACTGCATATGTCTTCAGCAGGAGGTAAAGATAATGACTGTGCCCTCTAAACATTGGAGAGAGACTTGAACTGTGAAATTAGGGTCATTCTACTTTGCAAAGTATCTTTCTTGAAATAATTTTGATGGGAGAAATAGGACTCCTACTGCTGGCTGCGAGGACAAAGTAAAACTAGAGAAAACATATGCATGAAAAGGGCAATGTATCTCCTTTACAAAACTAAATCCAAGGAGGCAGAATGAAAGGGGGGAGGGAATGCACCTGTTCTCCCTATTCCACAGACTGCCTTCTCTATGGAGGTCTGTCTAGAAGTCCAGCAATTTGAAGTGCACAGGTTTGGCAAATCAAATAACTGGTTGCTGGCATTGTTGATATTTTATTGCTGATAAACTGCATTTAAAGCCAGGGAATGCTAGTTACTTTCTTTGGCTTTTCTTTTTCTGAATCAGTGTGATTTCTCTCTGTTTCTGTCAAAGATCTACTGTGCTATCTAATTACCTGAGGGGGAGTTTGGGAGAAATAATACCTATATTCTATTTTAAAGTACCACATAAGTCCAGACCTCCTTATTAGTTCTATTTTTCAAGGGTAGCAGTGAGGCTAAATTTAATACTTTTCTTCTAAACAACATTCAAATAAATAGATTCAATAGTAGATTCACTCAACTATCTGGCTTTATGTGTCTCTTTTTACTACACTGTCTTATTGGGTCAGAATTGATAAGAAAATTATTTCTTTGCTATGTCACACCATATTATAAGAGAAGAATATTACCCTTTTAGATATTGTGGGGCTTTTTCATTTAAAAATAAATTATTTTAATATAACATGGGTACATTTTACCACCTTGATTTGACTAATGGACCACCCTGGACAACCCAAAGTAAAGAAAGTAGAAATCTATACTAATGCAACCTAAGACAGTAGTTATAGTCAGGTGCAGTGGTGCACACCTACAATCTTGAGAACTTGGGAGTCTGAGACAGGAAGGTGGCAAGTTCCAGGAAGCCTGTGCTACCTGGTAAGACCTTGTCTCAAAATAAAGGTAAAAAAATGCTAGGGGTGCAGTTCATTGGTAGAGCACTTCCCCAGTATGCATGAAGCCCTGAGTTCAATGCTCCAGTACTTCAAACAAAAGAAAACTAAAAAGCAAACATAAAAAATACTAGTTATTCCAGGTAGTGTGAGTCAGTAACTAAAGAACAGGATATGTGGTTTTCCAAGTCTGTTATTCTCCACATTCTCTGTAGAGTATATCACAAAGAGAGAAAATATACGGTAAGTTAGGAATGAATGGCCAAACTCAACTAAAATATGAAAATAACTAAAGAGAGATCCTCTATTTTCAAACCCCAAACCAATCTAAGAACTAAAAAGGAAGGTTATTGTAATGTTCTAAGTCTTCTCTCTTCTGCTTTGTCTAAATATTCTAAAACTCCAGTTTAAAATGTTTCCTTTGTGGTATTTAGTTTTCCATATGTGAACTTTGTCAGATATAGTTAATACAGTAGAGTTCAAAATACATTGAGTTTTTCTTTTCACTGACATCTAAATAATATATTACAATAGAGCACAAAATGAAAAGAACAAAGACATACATTTTAAAATTGCCCTGTAAAGATTTTAAAAGAATAACAAAATATATCTTTTGATAACAAAAAATTTTAGGCAATTGTTGTTATTGTTAGGTGCCATGGAGTTGATGTCTGACTCACAGTGACCCTACATACAAGTGAAACACTGTTGTCAGTGCTCCTCTGCTACTCACAGGGTTTTCAATGGCTGATTGATTTTTTGAGGGAGTAGGGTGCCTGGTCCTTCTCCCAAGCCTACAGTATCTGGTGTTCCCAGGCAATGTTCTGTCCAAATACTAACCAGGCCTGACCCTGCTTAGCTTCTGAGATCTGATGGGATTGGATGCCACAAAAACAGCTACCTGGCCAACTGACTGGAAAAGATCCATTATTTGTGCCCATTCCCAAAGAGGGGATCCAACTGAATGAGGAAACTATCGAACCATATCATTAATTTCACACACAAGCAAAATTCTACTAAAGATCATTCAAAAGCAACTGCAACAGTATATAGACAGGGAACTGCCAGAAAATCAAGCTGGATTCAGAAGAGGGCAGGGAACCAGGGAGATCATTGCTGATGTCAGGTGAATATTAGCTGAAAGCGGAGAAGATCAGAAAGATGTCTATGTTTTATTGATTATGCAAAGGCATTTGACTGTGTATATCACAACAAACTATGGATAACACTTTGAAAAATGGGAATACCAGAGCACCTAATTGTAATCATGAGGAATCTGTACTTGAACCAGGAGGCAGTTGTTCGAATAGAACACAGAAACACTGCCTGTTTTAAAATTGAGAAAGGTGTGCCTCAGGGCTGCATACTTTCACCATATCTCTTCAATTTATATGCTGAGCAAATAATCTGAGAAGCTGGACTTCATAAGGAAGAACGTGGCATCAGGATTGGAGGAAGACTCATTAATAGCCTGTGTAATACAGATGACACTACTCTGCTTGCTGAAAGTGAAGAGGATTTAAAACACTGATAAAGATCAAAGAACATAGCCTTCAGTATGGATTTAGACTCAACATCAACAAAACAAAAATCTTTACAACTGGGTCAGTATATAACTTCACAATAAATGGAGAAATATTGAGGTTGTCCAAGATTTTGCTTTACTTGGACCTACAATCAACACCCGTGGAAGCAGCAGTCAAGAAATCAAAAGACACATTGCTTTGGGAAAAGCTGTGGCAAAAGATCTCTTTAGAGTACTGAAAATTAAAGATATCAGATTTAAGACGAAGGTGCACCTGATTCATGCCATGGTATTTTTGGTTGCATCATACGGTTGTGAAAGCTGTACATAGAACAAGGAGAAGAATTGATGCTTTTGAATCATGGTGCTGGAGATGAATATTGAATATACCATGGACTGCCAAAGGAAATAACAGATCTATCCTAGAAGAAGTGGAACCTGAATGCTCCTTGGAAGCAAGGATGGTTAGACTGGGTCTTTCATATTTTGGACATGTAGTCAGGAGAGACCAGTCCCTGGAGAAAGACATCATGTTTGGGAGAGTGGCAGGTCAACAAAAAAAAGGAAGTCCCTCAACTGAATGGATTGACATAGTGTCTGCAATGATGGGCTTAAACATAAACAAGATTGTGTGCCTGGCATAGAATTGGGGAGTGTTTCATTCCACTGTACATAGGGTCCCTGTGAGTCCGACTCAACTTGGCAGCACCTAACAACAAAAACAATTTTAGGCAAACAGCTATTTAAAGTTATTGTTATAAATGTGTCAGTGGACAGCTGTTTGGGAGGAAGCAGTCTTTTTCTGTCTAAATTGAGGGTATAAAAGTTACATCATTTTTTAGTTACACAGTAAAATATGAATAACAAAAAATACATACTACTTGTATTTCTCTATTATTTCATCCAATATCCTTGTATTTTTTCTACTCTCTAGCTTCTGAATAATTTCTAAAATAAACACTTATTTTCTACATTATTTTAATTGGTTAAAATACTGAAATTTACATATACTTATTTGCCTTCACATATTGTTTTTGCCCTTGATTTTGGCAGTAGTGACTGTTGAGTTAAGAATTTGATCAAGTCAATAAAATTAAGTGATGCAATTACTTATTTACTTGAATTTCTAGAACAAGCATGTTGACTGTGGCCTATACATAAAATAGGGACTTTCAATAAAATATCATTATGTATAAAAGGACCATATGATATAGGTAAAAGGACACAGGGCATCAAGTCACCTTATGTTTGAATTTCTTTTTATTAGCCATGGGACTTTAGCAAGCTGCTCTCCAAACTTCAGTATCACCATTGATTACATGGACATGATAACAGTAAACTTACAAAGCAGGGATAAAAATGAAGTAAGATACACATGGGAAATGTAAAGTATTGGTTTCCTTCCCTTCTCTTCATCCTGATGGCTGGCTCTCAGATGACCTTAAGAATAGAGCTGTATGAGCTGGGGGAGGTGGCACCCTCCTGTAATCCCAGGGGTTTGGTAGGCAGAAGCAGGATGATTGCAAGTTTGAGACCAGAGGCAGTCTGCATAATTTAGCAAGACACTGTCTCAAAAGAGTAAAAAAAAAAGGGCTGGGTGTGCAGCTCAGTGGTACAACACTTGCAAAGCATGCAAGAACCAGACCCTGGGTTCAACCCACAGTAAAGCAAAAGAAAAAAAAAAAAAAAAGAATAGAGTTGTGTCCAAATAATGTAACTTAAGCCCCACCCCCTCAATAGAATGTTTTTAAGGGAATGAAACTCATAATCACATGACAATGACAAATTAAATTGATCATTTTTAAAATTAGGCCCAATCCAAAGACACTTCCTAGAATCTTTTTTCATCATACCAATCATTTTGGGTCAGTTATTTATAACATGAGAGTAGAGCACTAGTATTTTGTACAACAAAACTGCAAAACTTGCAAAAGTGTGGATTTCATACAGTTAATAAAGGTGCATGTGGAAAATACCTTCACCTATTAGAACAAATTTACTTTGTTTGCTAACAAAGATCCGATCAAGTGCAAGAAACTCTAAGAATGAGGACTTATGTGGTTCAGCATATAGTGATTTGAAATAATATAACTAAGAGGGTTGTTAGGATTCCTGATTTTCACCCAGATGGCCCGGGTTTGACTCCCAGTATGGGAACAGTGTGGTTTGTTAGGGCTGGGATTTAGCTCAGTTGGTGCTGCACTGCAGTCTCTGAGGCCCCAAGTTCAATTCCCAGCACCGCAAAAATGGGAGAAGGGCCTGGCAATCCACTCCCAAGGCAATCCCGAAGCAGTCAGCCATTGAAAACCCTATGAGGGTCGCTATGAGTCAGATACCGACTTGATGGCACCTAACAACAACAACAACAACAACAACTAAGAGGGGCCTTGGGGAAATTGCCACACTCAAATATTTGGGGACAATTTTATTTTCTTGGTACAAAAGTTAAATATGAAGCATGAAGTGTCATGCTATCTTATTATTTTGTAGGATAAAAGATGTCAAAAAAGTTCTTGAATAATTTTTATCATAATGATAGTTATATCGTTTTAAATTATGAGATGTAGATTCCATAGAATTTCATTTTCTAGTGAAATGGATGAACCAGAATATTTTATTTTATTTTATTTTATTTTGTGTGGTACTGGGGGTTGAACCCAGGGCCTCGCGCCTACATGCTCTGCAAGTGCTGGACCACTGAGCTACACCTCAGCCCATTTTTTTTTTACTTTTTTTTTGAGACAGGTTCTCGCTAAATTACGCAGACTGCCTCTGGTCTCGAACTTGCGATCCTCCCACCTCCACCTCCCGAGCCGCTGGGATTACAGGCATGCGCCACCACGCCCAGCCCAGAATATTTTATTTTTATGTCTGTGACATTTTGACTTTCATCTTGCATAGTTTCACTGCAATGGAATAATTTTGGGCTCTAGTGATCACAGGATAAAGAAGTCCCCTAAAGATCACAGTTACACCTTCCCTGTCTGGTTCCTCTTTTCCTTTTCTTAACCCTCTCCTCATCTCAGAGGCTCACAGTCACATTTCCAAGTTTCATTCATCTTCCAGTTCCCTGGCAACTTGATGTCAACTAATTGCTTCCAACTAGTAATTAGTGTTAGCAGATAATGAGTTAAGGTATCCCTTTCTCAAAAGCCTTTGCAATTGAAGGAGGATTCTGGAAGATTGATCTTCAAGGAGAAATTGAATTTATTGCTTATTTTCCTCCAAGCACTGAGCTAATTGCCTTACATAAACTGCCTTTTAATTCTCACAACAATCCTTTGAGGTCAGCTTTTATTATTCTCTCTGCAGGTAAAATAAGGCTTAACAGAACAAAGACAACAGTAAGCATCAAAGCCAGGATGAGAGTCCCTGGCTGCCTGAGTCTGCATCCCAGGTGAAATATCATGCCACAGGATAACTATATAGAAGCAGGGACTACATGGTATTCTGCCATCACAATGCTTAAAGACCCATCTTTGTATTCTTTGGATTTGGTTACTTAAACACCATCTAGTTCCACTATGGATTCAAGGTTGTTTTAAACTGAAGTTCACTAAAGAAGTCTCATTTTCTGTTGAAGATTCTGCAGAAAGATTGACTGACTAGAACTTTGTAGTTGTGGAGAGACAGAATGTTACAGAATGACAGCAAAAAATTATCTTGGGCTATCTTTAATCTTTTTAATAGCCATTTATTACCAATCTCTGCATCTGGCCTAACATCCTTGTGACTATGAGGTAAAACTTGGACTATATTACTTACCAGATTGCCAGTGTCCACCATCCCTACAGCTAAGAATGTTGTAGGAGTGTATGCAACCTATAGAAGAGGTTTCCCCACTTCGCTGCAACCCATCTACCTGATGTCCTCACCATGGCTTTCTTTTGTTCTATGGCTATAAAAATTCATGTAACCTCACCCACAGTGGAACACATAATTCAGAGAATTTGAATGCATGATCCCAGGCCATGTTTACACATAATCTGCCTCAGAACAAACCATCTCTCATTCCCTCTGGAGCAGAAGCTATGTTTTGTGTTGACACTGGTAAACCTGTCTACATGTCTTAAATAGGTTAAGATGAAAATATTTTGACTATAAAAAAGACAAAACCTCTCTCTCTCTCACTCGGTCTCCTCTTCCACCCCTATCCCATTTCTTTCTTTCTCTCATGCTGAAGTATTATAACTCAACTCAAGAACTGAAGGCTTTCTTGTTGTTAGGTGCCAATAAGTCGGTTCTGATTCATAGTGACCCTGTGTGCAAAAGAATGACTCATTCCTCAACACTGTGCCTGACACTATTGTCACTGCTTCTCTGCTACCCATAGGGTTTTCAATGGCAGATTGTTTTGGGAGTGAGCTACCAGGTCCTTCTCCCAAGGCTATAGTCCCTGGTGTTCCCAGGTGGTCTCTCATCCAAGGACTAACCAGGCCCAGCCCTACTTAGCTTCTGAGATCTGATGGGATTTGGTGCTAGGGTGATATGGCTGCAGACAAAGGTCTTGTTAGCTCTAATTTCACTGAAGAGGAGCCTGACGTCTGAGGAGACAAAGAGGGTGGCTTGGTTGTAGCACCTAGGGAAGGAACAGGGACTTTAGTCCTCCAGTGTCTATTGCTGTTTGACTGTTTTTCTAAACTAAATAAATTATGTGTTAGTTTACAGTCAAGAATTGTTAAAGGCACAACCAAAGGCATCATGCTCCTACATGTGCCGTGTGCTCAGGAATAAAGTTTGCCAAATAGCTCAGGCCTACAGCTGTGCCACCCTGGCATCTGATCCTGTCTGATCTCAGAAGCTAAGTGGGGTCTGACCTGGTTAGTACCTGGACTACTTTGGAGGTAAAAAAACCAAGCTTAGGTGTTATTAAAAACCTGTTTAGCAATAAATTTTAAAAAAAGAAAAAAAAACCTGTTTAACGTAAGCCACATACATGAACAAATTCTATCAGCAACTGGCAGCTATGTAAACTGGCTGGTATCTCTTTTGTCGTAGTGTCTACAATAGAAAGAAAAATGTATTTTGCCTATTGTTTATTATGATCACACTATACATACTCTTCCTGAGAGTTCTCAATCAATCTTATAATTATATATGAGTCCACTATGGTAATTATGGCTAAATTTTGATTTTCTGCATTTTTATATCCAATTTTTTTATGGTACCTCTATATAGCTGTCATTCATCTGCAACTTAACTCATCTCTTCCTAAATCAATTTCTTCATTTCTTAGTTACTAGAGAACAGACACATAGATAAAGACTTGAGTTCCCTTTCTTCTACAAATTAGGTTTGATTAAAAAAATGAATGGATCAATCACCAAGAGTAATCATATTTAAAGTGCTCAGAATGCCATTAAATAGGTATATTAAATATTTTATGTTTAATTTCTAAGGTAAACACTTTGGAAGTATTTATTGAAAAGATAATTAAAATATTTATATAGTTAAGTACACATTACTGTTGAGAAGTCAACGATTCCACTGTTTTAAATGATCTTGATCTGCATTCATGCTATAAAAATTTCATTGTAGCTCTAAAGAAAATGAAAAATATACAGTATAAAATATACCAAAGACTGAAATACTATTTCCATCACTGATAAGAGCATAAGCATGTTATCTGGTCTTTCTGAAGTTTAGATTTGTCATTGGTAAAATGAGGATGGTAATTTTCAAATTTTGGACATTTTGTAAGGAATATGTAATTATTGGGACAAGGATGTGACAACCCAGTCCCAAAAAAACAATCCCCCCAAAAACCAATCAGCCATTGAAAACCATATGAGGGCCACTATGAGTCAAGTACGACTCAACAGCACCAAACAACACCACTATAATTATTATGTTAGAAAGCTGGAAATTTTACATGACTTTACTACCCACCTCATACTTTCTTTTTCCAGAGCTGGATGTTGAACCCAGGGACTCCTTGATGCTAGATAAGCACTCTGCAAACTGAGCTACATAGCTCCAAGAGCCTCACACTTTGTTCAAGAATTTGAAGTCTCACTTCAGTGTAAGCTTCTCAGTGTTTCTGTACATAATTAACCCAAAATGTATTTGAGATAAGGCAGTAACTACTGATTCATTTGAAAAGTACTTGTTAATAAATTGATATATAAAAAATGCACAATTAAACTTAGTGAAGAAGGGACAATATGAAGAGTAGAAAGAAGGAGTGAGAGAACTAGCAGAGGGAAGGAAAGATTGGAGAAGATGGGATGGGGAGAGGGTCAATGTGGAGGAATGGATGGGGAGAGGACCATCTCAATGTAAACAGCACAACTTCATTAGTATATTGGAAAAATAGGAGACTATAACCCAAATAAGCATTTGAGTTTTACTACATATTAGCCATAAGGCTCCATAAACCCTGTGGGTTGATGAAAGTGTTGGCAGAAGTGATGCAAAGGATGCACAATGGAAAAAGCCAATGCTGTATTAAATCTGTGCCCCATCATCATTTGGGCTGGGATTTAGCTCAGTTGGTAGAGCACTGCACTTCAGTCTCTGAGGTCCTGAGTTCAATTCCCAGCACCACAAAAATGGGAGAAGGGCCTGGCAATCCACTCCCAAGGCAATCCCGAAACGGTCAGCCACTGAAAACCCTATGAGGGTCGCTATGAGTCGGATACTGACTCGGACGGCACCTAACAACAACAACAACATCATCATTTACTAATAAAGGGAGAAAAAATTACAAAAGGTACTTGTTAAGAGCCTCTAAACCTCAAAATAATTTTATATATGGTTACAAATTTTGTAAGGATTATTTCTATATTTGCATAGAGATTTTCTTTGTGGTATAACTTTGAATTTCAAAATCATTAAACTGACAGAGATGTATTTTGGTAACCGAAAATCATTTTGGGCAGATGTGTATAAGTCTCAAAAAGTATGTTTACTTCTTGGTAGATGAGTAACCTCAGAATCCAATCAGGATGTTTCCATTCACATGTGTCACTGACAGGCTTTAATAGAAAATGTTCTTGGGAAAGAAAAAGGGAAATTTAATAATAAGCAAATTCTAACTTTTTTGTCAAAGAAATATATGTATTTTACATCCACTTGAGGTAATAAAAATAGATCTTTGGGCTGTTTCTGAAATTTTTTTTCTGTATAAACTGTTTTATTATTTTATACAGCTACTACTGAATCATAGCAGCTTCTAAATTTGAAACAATAATGTTGAATGTAATATTAAATGACCTAAGTATCTGTCATGAATATAGGTTTTAGTAAACTAATAGTAAAAGACTGATAACACCTGTCTAGAACTCTACAAAACTCAAACACTAGAATCAGCACATTGATTCAGTTATTTTCTAGGCATTTAATGAAAACCTACTAAGCGTGAGGTATTGTGCTAAATACTGAGAATATAAATTAAAACATGGCAAATTAAATACCATGAAAAAACAGATAACCTACTATGAGAGTTAAAAATACTGGTAAAATTTTACTTCTGATGCTTTACTGTTGTTGTTAGGTGCCGTCGAGTCAGTATCCAACTCATAGCAGCCCTGCGTACAACAGGCAAAACACTGTTGCCAGTGCTTCTCTGCTGTTCATAGGGTTTTCAATGATGGATTAATTTTTGGGAGTGGGTTGCCGGATCCTTTTCCCACGCCTACAGCACCTGGTGTTCCCAGGTGGTCTCCCACCTAAGTACTAACCAGGCCCGACACTTCTTAGCTTCCAAGATCTGACGGAATCGGATGCCACAGGGCTACAGCTGCAGAGGATGCTTTACTAAACACAAGGAAATTCTCATAAATAAAATAATAAATTCATTATGACTTAGAAGAAGAAAGTAAAACAAGAGTCAGAAATAAAACAGAATCAAGCATCAGTTAAATAAAAAAGCTATGATGATCTCCACAAGTTTTTCAGTGAGATGGGAGTTTGGGTTTTACATCTCTAGCCTGTATCATCTGACTTAGTAACTTCTCAATATTCCATGTCATCCCACTAAAACAAAGGCAGTTGCTGCAGTAACAGCTAATAAAAGTGAGATCAGACTCAACTCTGGATCATCCCATCCTCACGTGTCCTGCTCCTTCAGCAGGTATTTAGATTTAGACTTTCCCAAGACATTTCCAGAATTCTCCTTTTATTAATAAGGCACTAGATTGTCACCACTTCTCAATGTGATTGTAATCTCAATTAATAAATTCTAATACTTCAGTTTTCAGTGGCTTCTTTGGCAAAAATACAAAATGTCACATTTTCTTCTTCTGTATGGATGATGCATATCACATTTAATTTTTCTGTTCCACAGCTCCACTCATTCACAAATAATTATGAGGAAAAGGAATGATAAGAATTTCTTACTACACAGCTGATGTATTTATCTCTCAGTCATGGTTTCTGATAGTTGTTTACTGGCTCAAATGTTGACTCATATAATTTATTTCTGAACATTTTGTATAGATTCATTCAATAAACATTTTTTGAGTTCCTGTTCTATGTCAGGGGCTAGAGTTTAACTCACTTGGTAGAGTGGTCCTCTGCAATCTCTGAGGCCCTGGGTTTGACTCCAAGTACCACAAAAATGGGAGAAGGACATGGCAGCCCACTCCCCAAATGATCCTGAAACAATCAGCCATAGAAAACCCTATGAGGGTCTCTATGAGTTGGGCTATGAGTAGGACCTGACTTGAGGGGACAGACCTAAGAGCACTCTGTGTCAGGCACTGCCTTAGGCACTTGGGTTCGATAGTGAAAAAAGCCTATAAAATTTCTGTCCTAATGGAAGTTATCACTAAAGGTGGTGGAAAATGAACAATTAAGTAAGTGATCTTATTAAGTATGTGTGAATGATGATTGTTGTTGTGGAGGTTAAAAAAAAAAAAAAAAAAAAAAGCAAGCAAGCAAGCCAGGGAAAAGGAAAGAAATTGAAGAAATTATGAGTGCAAACCGAATCCCAAAAGGCAGGCCAGGAGAGGTTTGGCTAAGGTGGCCTTTGAAGACAGGATTGGACAAGAGTGAGCTACTCACACCCCTGTGAGGGGCGACCCAGGCCCAGGAGAAGAGCAGATGCAAAGGCCGCTGCAGGAGCCTGCTTAGTGACTCAGGAATATCAAGGGGTCGGATGTGAGCACAGGCGAGATGGCAGGAGGGCGGCAGAGGAGGTCAGGGAGATCACCTGGACCCAAGCGGTGGGCCTCCCCAGGCTGCACAAAGGGCTTAGCCTTTGGCTCTGGATGAGACAGTGTGTTCATCTGTTCTACTTGCCATAATGCAGTCCCATGGCCTGGGTGGCCGGAACAACAGAAACTTACTTTCTCCCAGTCTTGCTGGGTGCCACTCGGATGAGGTCAGTTTCTGCTGAGGGCTCTTTTGCTGGCTTTGGGATGGCTTCCTGCTGGCTGTGTTGTCACAGTGTGGGAGAGAGGGAGATCTTCCTCTTCTCAGGTCATGAGGACGCCCTTCCAGATCTCATCCTAGACTAAGGACCTCTTATAAGGCCCATTTCTAACACCACCTGCTATGGACTGAATGTAGCCCTCTAAAATTCTCACTTTGCAATCCTCCTTCTCGAAGTGATGGTATTAGGAGGTGGGGCCTTTGTGGGGTGGTTAAGTCATGAAAGCTAAGATCTCATGAATGAAATCCATGCCCTCATCAAAGATCCAGGAGCCACGTTTGTCTCTCCACCACATGAGACGCAGTGGAAAAATGTTATTTCTGAGTCAGGCTGACACCAATATAACTGCTCATGCTTTGCATGTGGGCTAGAGAGAAAGTAAGAAGTGAATAATGACTAAGGCCTTATAAGATGAACTGTAAGAGGTGGAACTTCTATTCATAGAAGTGGAAAAACTGTACGGGGAGGAGGTTTTTGGGAGATACAAGGAGGAATTAAGTCTGCACTGTGGTAAACTTGAAGTTCTCCTTAGAAATCCAATGGAAATGTTGAGTGGGAGGCTGGACAGATAAGCCAGAGTCCCAGGTGCAGATATACAGTTGGGAATGTTCAATATTGAAAGGCTTGTCATCAGGTAAAAACAAAGGGAGTGAGATTTTATTAAAGAGACAAGAAGTGACAGAATGGACACTGGAGGACTATGGGATTAAGTTGTTTAAAAATGAGACAAAGTGAGCAGATGAGATAAAGGCATAATCAGTTTCCTTATTTTGTTTATTTTTGTTTTTATTTTTATTTTTTGTGGGGTGTGGGATTGAACGCAGGGCCTTGCACATACTTTGCAAATGCTCTACCACTGAGCTGCACTCCCAGCCCCTTTTTAATTTTTTATCTTGAGGCAGGGTCTTGCTAAATTGTGCAGGCTGCCTCTGGCCTTGAACTTGGGATCTTCCTTCCACAGCCTCCTGAGCTGTTGTAATTACAGGCGTGCACCACTGCACCCAGAAAGAAAATGTTTTATAGAGAAAGAAGTGGACAATATGATAACTAAAAATAACCCAAATATCCATTACCTGAGGGATGGATAAACAGAAGATGGTGTAGCCATCCAATGGAAACCTGCTCAGCAACATGAAATAACACTCTCTCAATACATACCACAATACAGGTAAATCCCGGAAAAAATGTGCAAAGTAAAATCGGCCAAACATACATGTACATACAGAGACCACACACTTATTACTCCATAAAAATGAAAATCCTAGAATAGGCAAAGCTATAGAGACAGAAAGTAGATCAGTAATTACTTAGAGACCTGGGTGGGAAGGGGAATTATTTTTTTAAATGTTGGAAGTGTTCTAAATTTTGGTGATGGTGGCACAACTGTAACCATTTAATAAAACTCAATGAACTTTAAAATGGAAGAATTTTATAGGATATATATTGAAGCTCAGTACATCTATTCAAAAGGGAAGGGAGGGGTGTGAGACAAGGAGGGAGAGAAAGGACAGAGTGGGGTGAGTGGAATTGGATATAGTAGGTTGAGGCAAAGATTTTTCCTGCAGCCATAGCACGGTGGCTTCTGGTCCTGTCAGATCTCAGAAGCTAAGCAGGGTCAGGATTGGTTAGACCTTGGATGGGAAACCATGTGGGAACACCAGGTGCAGTAGGCTTAGAAGAAGGATCTGACTTAGGAGGAGGACCTGACAACCCACTCCCAAAAAACAATCAGCCATTGAAAACCCTATGAAGAGCAGAGAAGCACCAACAGTAGTGTTTCGCCTGTTGTACATAGGGTCACCATGAGTCGGACACTGACTCGACAGTACCTAACAACAAGAAGACAAAGATTTTTGAACAGTTTTGCCATGAAGGGAAGCAGATAAATAGGGTAGTAGCTGAAAGTAAACACTGGTCAAAAGTTCTGTTTTGTTTTATTTTTAGATGAAGGAAAGAAAAGCATGTTTCATGCTGATGGGAATGATCTGGAGGAGAATAAACAACTTCTAGTACAGACACAGAAGTGAGAAGGGAGATTTGCTGAACTGCTTTCTTTAAGAAAAAAATGCATTATGGCGTGAACCTTGAGAGGTTGACCTTGGAAGTGCAACCCCAAGTATGCCATACTTTAAATGGTGTGGGCTCGGGTGGCCATGGGTACTAATGGGTGTAAAGCCTGGTGAGCAGGCCTTCTGGGACTTATCTTCTCATTGCTTTCCTTTCCAAAGTGAAATAAGATGCAGAGTTGACAGGTGAGGGTGCGGACACAGAAGACACTCTGAAGATTCCACAAAGGTCCAGTAAAAGCAAGATGGTGTTTTGTTGTTGCTGATTTATGGCCATGATTAAGGGGCACTTTTAGTTTATAGTTTGGATTTTAAATAGAGATCAGTCTGCACAGTAGAGCTGTTCTGTGAGTCTGGTTTTTGGCTTTTCTAAACCAGTCCTGTTGAGGTGGATGTGTTAAAGGTTGCATTAGGCTGAGAGCTGGATTCTCACCCGAA
Source organism: Pedetes capensis (assembly GCA_007922755.1). Lineage (NCBI taxonomy): Eukaryota > Metazoa > Chordata > Mammalia > Rodentia > Pedetidae > Pedetes > Pedetes capensis. Next base: position 157,968 of record VMDO01002249.1, read on the forward strand.
TTAGGGACTTGCCAATGTTCTAGTCATTGTGATGAAGCAAAAGAGGAACAAAGAAATTGAAGTTTATGCAAGGAAATGATGCTGACTATAAGAGAAAATGAGACCCAAAGGAGGGAAAGGAGAGTGAAAAGGGGTCAGGGTAAACAATTTGTAAATCTTTATGAGATGAAAGGACTCCTGAAATTCAAGGCGGTGAAGGTAAGTGAAAAGGATGCTTGTCACTATGGCACTTGAGAGGCCACAGCTGTTGGTTATAAAAGATCAAGTGGCAGAGGTTGGTTGTAAAACATGACCATTAAAGAGTTATCTTGCTTTATGCATATTTATCTCAGAGATCACATTATTTAGTTAATAAATTAATACCTATTCTTATCTCATACTTATCTTATTACATATGCAATTCATTATGCTGTTTTCCACCAATAGAAATCTCTACAATTTTCTCTGCCAACTGGATAATTTATCTATGTGTAACCTTCTAGTTTTGTCTTCTGTACCATTCTCTCTTATTTCATTTTTGCTTTTTAAACACATGTTCCACAGCATAGCCATCTAGAGTATGTCCCAGAAAATCTTGCTTTTCCACAGGGGTTTATGTGAATTCTGGTCAGTCCAGTGATGAATGCCTTCCCTTCCATAAAGGCCATGCATTCTCCTTCTTACCCTACACCCTACACATTCCTGTACCTCCTCCCTTTGTAATCTCTAATCATTATTCTTCTAATACTCCTCTACAAATGAAACCCATCTAATAAACATTATTATGGGCATAACCCATATTAATGCCATGTTGTTGTTAGGTGCTGTCAAGTTGGTGTCCAACTCATAGTGATCCTATGCGCAACTGGTGAAACACTATTGTCAGTGCTTCTCTGCTGTTCATAGTTTTCAATGGCTGATTATTTTTTGGGAGTGGGTTGTCAGGTCCTCCTCCCAAGCCTATAGCACCTGATATTCCCAGGCAGTCTCTCATCCAAGAAATAACCAGGCCCGACCCTGCTTAGCTTCTGAGATCTGACAGGATGGGACACCACAGTGGTATGGCCACAGGTTAATTAATGCCATAGGATTTTCCTAAATGTACTATAAGTTGTTATCTTATTGGTTAAAAAGTGAAAACATCTGTAGCTTTGAAGGAACTAAACACAGATTTCAACACAGGTAAGATTATAGGTATTTACTACAATCCACCCATACTGCTCACAGGATTAAGTGGCTAAGCCTACATACAGGAATGAGGTGAGTACAACTCAGAAACTTTATCTAATTGTGATTTTATCTGAGTTTCAAAGTAAAATATAATTGGAAATATTTCCCCCTTGAGGTGTGATATATTTTACTTTTAATTAAGAAACTTAGAAACAGGTCAGGCAGGTGAGAAACCTTAAGATAACTGATGTAGCCTTACTTCCATTTTTGTCAAGAATTACAGACACTAGATTCTAGAAGAGCTCCAGTGTAAACTGGTAAAACAACGTAGAAACAAACATGGATGTCATACTAAATACAGAAAACCTGACTGAGACACCAGGACCCCAATTCTGTTTCCAGTGAAGTAGTTAACTAAGGTCTTTATTTATGTTTTATTATTATTATTGTTTTTTCAGCCTTGGGGTTAAACTCAGAGTTACATCCCTGCCTCAAGTAGGGTCTTTGTTACTTGGTACAGGCATGTACATGCCCTCTTACTTACTTTTTGTACCTAGCACTCCCTCTCTCTCCCTTCTTCTCCGTCCCTCCACCCCTTCCTCCTCCTTAATTGATGCTGACCCCTCTTAAATTGTATTACAGGAACACTACACTGAGGTGCAAAGAGGTACTCATTTCAAATTATAGCACCAAAGCAAAATGAATATAATGAGCTGTGAACTGCCAAAAAAGCATATAATTAATCTGAGCACAGTTTATTATTCTGTTTCCCTAAACCTCATGAAGTACTTACTTATCTCCCTCAGTTTTATAAGAAGGACCTCAAGCTCCTCCCTGAAGTAATAAGTGATCTATAAGTTTTGTTTCAAATCCAAAAAATATTTCTTGGCAGTTTTTGTTCCAGTCTGACAAAGAACATTATAAACAACCAAGTATCCAGCTTATCTTCTGAAACGAAATGCACAGTGGTATTCCTCAGTGTTGACAATTCAAACAGTTTTAAAAGTTTTCCTTCTCAGTTTACCCCTGTGCTCTAGGCAATGTGCTCCCCACTGATGGCAGGCAGAAATACAACCAAAACAGTCAACTGTTAGAAAGGCAATAAAACAGTGTTATCTAGGAGCTCTGTCTCCTCTTCAAGCGTAGGTAGAGTATGTTATCTTTATTCATCTGGTACTCCAACATATCAAGACACCGTGCACACGTCACCCCGAACACTTCCCTGTCAACACACCATCTACAAGCGTGAACACATAGCACGAGAGAGCAGCAGCAATAGAGAACGGATCCTACTGACCTGGTGAATGAGGCGGAGGCGAGCACATCAGAACAACCCCCTGGCCTTCCCTCACCGACACTGCACTTCTTGTCCGGCCACTAAAATTTCCCAGATCTGTCAACATAACATGGCATTTAGATGCAAGGCAAAAACAAATGTAAAGAATCACCATTATTGTAACTTGTACTTATTTTTTATTATTATCCTGAAAAGGTTTCTTTTTAGTTGTTTGAGTATTAGAAGGACCTTATAAATAAGTCTATATCATCCAATTTTACATACAACAATTTAAATAAATCTACAGTACTCATAGAAATATCACTTCATTTCTGTTTACAGTTCATGCAAATTGCTACTGTAGGAAGAAACTAAGCAATGCAGCATTTTAATATATAATTTTTTTTCTTAATAATATTTCCCACATATTGATCAGTAAAGCCCAGTCATTCATAGAGAGAAGAGAAATAGAGGTGGTAAGAGGTGCCGGGTGTCCAACTTGCTGCCTCATTATTTTCATGCTAGGCATGGTGTGTAAAAAGCATGAACTTGTCAAGTTATAGGGGCTTGTGTGCTCTAACAAAATATAGTAATGAGAATATGGAGTGCTTTTTTCTAAGCGAGAATGTGAAAGTCATGTTTGTTCATTTTATGGGAGACTAAAATAGACTCTGGGGCTGGGATTTAGCTCAGTTGGTAGAGCGCTGCGCTGCAGTCTCTGTGGTCCTGAGTTTAATTCCCAGCACCGCAAAAATGAGAAGGGCCTGGCAATCCACTCCCAAGGCAATCCCAAAACAGTTAGCCATTGAAAAACCCTATGAGGGTCTCTATGAGTTGGATACCGACTTGACGGCACCTAACAACAACAACAACAAAATAGATTCTATGAATAATCATACTCATACCTTTTGATTATTCTCGGGGTTATATGGCTACTGAAAAACACATATACAAGGGCTTACAACATTGGATTCAATTGCTTTCTTTTAAATTATGTTGCATTTGCACAATTTGCAAAACTTTTCTAAAAAGAAAGTTGTCCAGAGGGGATGATGTGCAACTTTATATATATTTCTATTATTACTTAGTATAACTCAGTATTTGTACTCTTCTCTTTTCTTGAGCTTGGTTGATCAATGCCATGATTTTTAGAATAGTTTCTGACAAATGGTGGCATTCAATATTTTCTTAAATCAACCCTGTCCCAGAATGCTAGGTCTGTAAAATCATGTTTCCATGGTGAGAAGTGCTTCTTAAAAATGTTCTGCTATTCCTTCCATTTTACATAAATTGTAAAAGAGAATTTTTTAATCTTTTAATTATTTCATCCTAAAATTACGTGCTTCATAGCAATACAAGTTGAACCCTCAAATTTAGTGTTTATTAACTTGACACATGGTAAAATTAATCAAGAAAATATATGGGATGGATATGAAGGAGATAAATCACTAATCTTAAACAGTATAAGATGAATCTTCTATATTACTTTTTTTGATAATTTACTTATTTGTTAAATTTATAACCAGATCTTCTTAAATACATCCAGAATGAGGAAGGACTAAAAAGCAGTCAAGACATGAAGTCAAATAAATAGAGAGAAAAGTATGCATTAAGAAAGCAGTTAGGATATTATACAGCATTCTGTGTAACATGGTCAATAGGTAAGCTTTGTATCAAGCAACACAACAAAAGAAGAAGAGCAATCCCAGTTACACTCGTGGGTTTTTGTGGGGGAGGGGCTGTTACTTTACAAACCTGCCCACTAACTTTCACAGTGAAAGTCAAGCTTATTCATTTTCAGGCATGTGCTCTTCCATCTGTTCCTCTCATGAATTATTATGTCTGCCTCCTTTGAACTTCGCTTGTATGGAGTGACACATAAACAGGGGTGCAAAAAATGTCCCCACATTTTAGGATGAAAATTTTCCATTTTGCTGTTTTAAGATCATATTATATGCTTGTTCTGACATAATGGTAGAAATATAACCCAGAACACCATACTGCATGTTGCTACCATAATTAAATTCAACCTCAAAGATAATCTGTAGATAAGATCTCTTAAAACTTCTATACCTATTTGGTCCTCCTGGCATATTTTTGTGTCTGAAGCAATCAAACATACACAATTCATGGCTTTAAGCTCATAGGTATTGATTTTTAGGGAGACAGGCTATCTTTTTTTCCCAGCAAATTATATCAACATGAAGATAAAGCGTGACAATGCTTCCAATTTGACTTTGTTTGACTATCCTTCTAGAATAACGAGACAGGGATCATATAATGAGGCACTAGGTACCCTCAGGCTTTAATATATCATCAGGGATTGTATTTACTTTCCTCTTTTCATCCTCATTGAATTTATAAATTCTGAGAGGCTATGTGGCTATGAATTTTATTTTAACTGAATTTATTAAATGATTTCTAAAAATGTATATAGGTGTTTTAGCACATTTAATAGAAGTTTACAAGATGTCTCTGAAAACATTTCCAATCAACCTATTTAATAGAATATTTTAATAGAAAACAGTCCTACACTACTAGCCAATTCTGGGGAACTGAAGTACAGGCATGGCCTAGAAATTAGACATACAAAAAAGGAAAATTGTAGAGTAATTATGACCTAATCACGTTTTGAGATCGCAATGCCCCCAACAATCACATTCAACTGTTATTGCTTTATTTTCTACCAATTGTTAACACATTTCAAGAATTTCTCATAGAATTGTCCCTGGGCCATTATTTCCTAGGAACGATAGTACCGTGATGCATAAAATAAATGGATATTCTTCAATTGTCAATAGACCTGTTTTCTTTCATCAAGCCATTCAAAGAAATAAGAAGGTGGCTGCACTTTCAAGGAGATTGTTTCTCATTTAACTCCTTCCTAGATAAATGCTGCCTGCAGCTGTAGCCCTGTGGCATCCGATCCCGTTAGATCTCAGAAGCTAAGCAGGGTCAGGCCTGGTTAGTACCTGGATGGAAGACCACCTGGGAACACCAGAGGCTGTAGGCTTGGGAGAAGGATGTGGCAACCCGCTCCCAATAATCAATCTGCCATTGAAAACCCTATGAACAGCAGAGAAGCACCGACAATAGTGTTTCGCCTGTTGTATGTAGGGTCGCTATGAGTCAGATACCGACTTGACAGCACCTAACAACAACATCAACAACAGAAAACAGCTGAAATATTATTATATATAATGTAAAAATGTTAGTTATGCCAAAAAAGATTCTGGTTGACCAAAGGTAGAGAAATTTATATGAAAAAAAGTTCTTTGTTTGGTATGGCAATAAATGCTAGAGTACACAGAGTGGAAACAAAGCTGGCTGGCTTTGACTCAGTGGTGACAGAAAGCACATCCTATTGTTTCTTTGGAGGTTGTCATCAGGGAGTTTAGAAATTTCTCAGTATACAAAACATGTAGTTTGGATGCTTCTCATATTACTTAAATACATTTATCTTTATATATCAAGGAAAGAAGAGAAGAAGAATAAGTTTTGTGAATGTGGGATTTTGTTTATTGCATTCTACGTAAGGCCAAAAAAGGTCCATATTTTCTATTTTTGATGTTTATGGTTAAAAAAGAAGACTGAAAATACAAATCCCAATACAGAGACTCTGAAATTATGGTTTGAATTATAAACTGAGATAAAATTCTTTCTGGAATTACTATAAAGTACATGACACTCAGAAAAGTAATAGACTGGAGAGTACTTGTGACCAAGAGTCAGAGGGCCTTAAGCCTGCCTTAGATATGACCTGAGTTAAGAAACACATGAAGAGTATAGTAGGGTACTCTAAACAGAACTGCAGCCTGCAGAATATAGCATGCTTTCATTCTAGAAGAACCGTCCAGAGAAGCAGCAGCGCGTAATCACTGAGGTGGTGACTGTTGCTTGTTGTTGTTGTTAGTTGCCCTCGAGTCGGTATCCGACTCATAGTGACCCTCATAGGGTTTTCAATGGCTGACTGTTTGGGGATTGCCTTGGGAGTGGATTGCCAGGCCCTTCTCCCATTTTTGTGGTACTGGGAATCCGGGAACTCAGGACCTCAGAGACTGTAGTGCAGTGCTCTACCAACTGAGGTAAATCCCAGCCCGGTGTCCATCGCAGATGACAGCATATACACAGCATATGCAATTATCGAGCATCTGGCTACACAGAAGACAAATCACTCCATCAGATATTTATGCAGTGCATATTTAACACCGTGCCTGCAGCTGTAGCCCTGTGGCATCCGATCTGGTCAGATCTCAGAAGCTAAGCAGGGTCGGGCCTGGTTAGTACCTGGATGGGAGACCACCTGGGAACACCAGAAGCTGTAGACTTGGGAGAAGGACCTGGCAACCCCCTCCCAAAAATAAATCTGCCATTGAAAACCCTATGAACAGCAGAGAAGCACTGACAATAGTGTTTCTCCGGTTGTTTAGAGGGTCGCTATGAGTCGGATACCAACTCGACGGCACCTAACAACAACAACAACTTATTTAACACCATGCGAGGTACTGTTGACCCAGAAAAATTATAAAGGATGAGTATGAATATGTGAACTAATCTCACCTACTAGAGCCAACTGTCCATAGCTCAGAGGTATCGAGGCCACCAAATAGATGCATGAGACCAGATTATCACAGCTTCAGCTTGTGATATCTACACTGGTGAGTGATCAAGACAAATCTCCAAATATTTCCGTATCACACCCTCCCCAACACAAAGGGTTCTTTATCATTTTTTTTTATTCCTTCCTCTCATCCTTCATCCTTCCCTCCTGCCTGCCCTCCTGAATTACTTCTGTTACTGTTTTCTTAATTTTTGTTGTTGTTGCTTTTTCGACTGGGTCTTGTTGTGTTGCCCAAGTTGGCCTGAAACTCCTAGCCTGAAGTAGTGTTCCTGCCTCAGCCTCCCAAGTGGCTGGGACTACAGGAACATGCCATAGCACTTGACTCATACATTTGACAAAACTTAGGAGGGGCCGAAGCAGTGGTGATGTTTTCCACAGTATTAGTATTTATGACTATTATAGGATCAGAACTTTCTGGTCACTCAAGAGATGCCCAACTTTACCTGATATGAATATCTAACTGACTTCTCCTGCAAGACTTCATAAAGGTAACACCAGGTTTGTGTGTGTAGGGGGGATTCTGCAATCCAACTAGAAAGGTTTTTCATCCTAAGACCACTTAAGTGGATATAGTATGAGGATCACGTACACACACCCCTGAAAAATTATTCCCTAGAAATAATTAAAGTATTAGAAAGTGTATGGGAAACTGGCAGAAAGGAAACTTCCTAAGGGATTCTGAACACTGATTTAATCATCAGATGTATGTTAACCATTGGTTTAATTGTTGGTTGTTGTTGTTAGGTGCTGTTGAGTCAGTGTCCAACTCATAGAGACCCTACATACAACAGGCTAAACACTATTGTCAGTGATTCTCTGCTATTCATAGGGTTTTCAATGGCTGATTGATTTTTGGGAGTGGGTTGCTGGGTCCTTCTCCCAAGCCTACAGCTCCTGGTGTTCCCAGGCGGTCTCTCATCCAAGTACTAACCAGGCCCCTGACCCTGCTTAGCTCCCAAGATCTGACACCACAGTGCTATGGCTGCAGGCTTAATTGTTGGAGAGGAGTGAAAATTAATAGGTAAATAGGTAAATTAATAGGTAAATGCTCAAAGTGAAAGGTATATTTTATACAATTAGGAGTAAAATGATGTGGTTCATCTGTGTCCTAGAATTATATTTCCCAGTCCCAAATCTCTTTGGAATAAATGGCAGCATTGGGCTTCTGCAGTTGAGAGCTTAAAGGAATGGAAATGGAGTGCTCATTTGACTTGTGCCTGGCTGTACATTTATCCTGTCGGGGGAGGCAGTGAGTTCTAGATCACCAACATTCCAGGCATTCTCTGTATCCTCTAACTTAAAATGTGAATACAGATATAATTCAGCATGAATTCTAAGTTTTTTTCATAAAATTGAGAGTTTAACTCCTAAAAGAAAAGTAAAATTATTGAAAAGGCTAAATCACGTTAGATTATGTGTCAGAGACTTGGGTTTTATTTAGTTTCACCAGTTAATTGATGTTTGAGTGTAGATTCAGTTTACCTAAGATGGAGGAAAAGAGCTGGGTGGGCTTTCGGAGGGGCCTTGCAGCATTAACTTCTATAACTTCTATGAAAGCACCTGACAGGTTTCTCACAGGGCCTGGGTCTTTGCTGTTTCACTTGCAAAGTGATTGCATGCTGAAGTCTCTCATCAGTTGTATTTGTTGTGCGTCTTATTATCATCAGAATTATTTAGATCGTTGGCAGATATTTTTGTGTACCATGCAAATATCCTGCAATAAAAATTGCTCAAGATTCATTTAGAAATTACTTGACATTCTAAAATGTTATAAAAGGGGGAGGAGTGGGAATAAAACAAACTGAATGAAAATAATCGTAATAGGTACTAGCTATGATCATAGCTACACTATGCCAGGTGTCCTGGTAGTCAGATACTAATATTTCTGTTTTAAAGATAACTGGGATTTGGAGGGGCTAGGGTTTAGCTCATTTGGTAGAGTGCTGCTCTGCATTTTCTGAGTCCCTGAGTTTGATCCCCAGCACTGTAAAAGTGGGAGAAGGATGTGGCAGTCCACTCCCAAAGCAATCCTGAAACAATCAGCCATTGAACATCCCATAAACACCAGAGAAGCACTGACGTGGTACGGGCATAGCCCACCATCACTGAGTGTTTTGTTCTGCTGTACATAGGGTCACTATGAGTTGGATCAGACTCTATGGAACCTAACAACAACGACAAAAGGATTTGGTGGGAGCAAGGTGCCACTGATCAAACCCAGGCCCCATGTGCATGCCAGGCAAGCACTCTACCACCCTGCCTGGCACTCAAGCTGTTTTCAATGAATGAAATTATTTATTTAATACTTTTTCTGTTATCCTACATGAAATAAGGGCTGGGAAGCACCCAGCCATTGAAAACCCTGTGAGGGTTGCTATGAGTCGGATACCGACTCGATGGCACCTAACAACAACAACAACACCACATAAAATAATGTCACATTTTAAAAAATTTTTGTAATAAATCATCTGTGAATGGAATATCATTGTTGTTGTTGTTGTTAGGTGCTGTCGAGTCGGCATCTGAATCATAGTGACCCCTCTGTACAACAGCGGAAACGCTATTTTCAGTGCTTCTCTGCTGTTCATAGGGTTTTCAATGGCAGATTGATTTTTGGGAGGGGGTTGCCAGGTCCTTCTCCCAAGCCTACAGCTTCTGGTGTTCCCAGGTGGTCTCCCATCCAGGTATTAACCAGGCCTGATGAATATCATATCACCTTATAAAATGTTAATTATTTAATAAAACTTATCTTGAGAGTATCAGTAGAGCTATTTCTAGGGATCTCCAAAATATATTCTGTTGTACAAAGAAAAGAATTAAGATACAGCTAGAAGAAGTGCAATCAGAGTGCTTCTTGGAAGCAATGATGGCTAGACTGCATCTTACGTATTTTGGACATGTTGTCTTCAATCCGAGGAGAAGAACTTGTTTGGAAGAGTAGTGGGTCAATGAAAGAAGGAAGACTCCCAGATAGATGGATTGATATAGTGTCTGCAAGAATGGATTTAAACATAAAAAAACATCGTGTGCCTGGTACAGAGTTGGAGAGTGTTTCATTCTGTTGTTCACAAGCTTGCTATGAGTCAGGCTCGACTTGACAGCATCTAACAACCTCAACAGCGATGTGATAAGACAAATTTACAAGAGATAATGATAAGTCATAATGAAACTTTTCTTAGGCCCATGTTTTCCTTGGTTATTTACAACGGGTCAGATGACTAAGCTCTTACAATGGCTGCCATTTTCACTTTCCATCTCATCAGACATAAATCATGCAGCCAAAGGTTCCTCTGTGTAATCAGAGGAAATCATCTTATGTTTGCCTTGAAAGAGGAGCTTTTAATCACATTGTAAGGGAAATGATATATTGTTTTTTTTTTTTACAAAGACAAATTGTCCATGGAATAATATGATAAAATTACTTTTGATCTTAGGTCTTTTCTTTGTTATCTTGTATGTTACAAAGAGCTATTTTAACAGTTAATATTATATATGGTAAAATAATCTTAAATGTGACAGTTACATGTGGGTATTTAAGGTACGAACCCTGCCAGAGGTTCTTAACATCATTTGACAAAATTTTTATATTCCACATAAATACATAAACAGCCTTTACTTGCTTACTTCTAAGTTAATTATTTTCCAATTTTTTTCCAAATTTAGACCACTCTTAACTTATAAAATGTGTTGGAAAAATTGAAGTCAGGTATGGATTGCAAGTTCAAAGCCAGAGGCAGTCTGCATAACTTAGTGAGACTCTTTATCAAAATAAAATGTAAAAAACTGGGCTGGAGGTGCAGCTCAGCAATAGAGTGTTTACAAAGTAAAGTACACATGAGGCCCTGGGTTCAAACCCCCATACTGAAAAAAAGAAGTAGATAATAATTCCATTCTTCTAGTTGTTAGACAAAATTCAAAGTTCTTTTCTGATTCCCATGTCTCGCACATCCCACATACAATCCATGAGAAACTTTCCTGACACTACTTGATAATGTGTCCAGAATCCACTGACTTCAAATCTCCTCCATGGTTTTCATTCCATGAACCTGTGATCTTGATTTGGAGGATTTTCACCCACGTGGTCTTTCTGATTCTTCCTTTAGTCCCTTTGAGCCTATTCTGAGCACAGTAGCCAGAGTGACTCTTGTAAACCCTGTGTGAAGTTACAGCTCATGCCCTGGCTGGCTTTGATCTCACTCAAAGGAAGAGCAACCCTACTCACAATAGCCTCCAGCCACAGACCTTCTGGACTATGCTGTCTCCTTGATGCCATCTCCTGCAATGCTTGTCTTTGATATCTGCAGCATAGGACCCTTTCAGCTTTGCACCCAGTGCCTCACTCATGCCAGGCAAGTGTTCCACCACTGAATCCCAACCCTACTCTGTTATTTTTTATTTTCAAACAAGGTCTTGTTAAGTTGCAAAGGCTTCCACTCACCTTGATTTTGCTATCGTCCTGTGTTAGCCTCCCGAGTAGCTGGGAACACAGGTGTGCACCACAGCACCTAGTTCAATGTCTGTGCTTTATCAAACATGCCAGGTGCTGTCCTACCTTGGGGCCTTTGTACTTCATGACTCCTCCACTGGAAACCTTACGCTCACCCCCTATAAAATCATAGTTGTCCTCTTACTGTTTGTTACATCTTTATTTCAGTGTCACCTTCATGGAGAGATCTTGGCTCATCCTATCTAAAAGTTCAACCTCATCACCCTTCACATGTTCCTTGTCCATCATCCCTAGTTAATTGTTCTCCAGTTCTTTTCCTCCAACAAATTATTATTTATTTGCTTGGTCAATTTACCTGTTACTAAAATCTATGAGAGCAGGGTTTTGTCTATTTGGTTCATTGTCCTATGTCCAGACCCTTGGCCTAGCTGTTCTCTCTGCCTGCAGTACTCCGCAGCTGAATGTTTTTACAGATCTCTCTAACTCTCCAGGTCTCTGCTGAAATGTCACCTTTGCAGAGATATCTTCCTTGATCACGAGAGTCTTCCTTTACATTCTCCCGATTCCTATTCTTACTTTTTTTTTTTTTTTTTTGTGGTACTAGGCACTGAACTAAGAGCCTTACACATGCTAGGCAAGCATCCTGCCAGTCACATTGTTTTTATTCAGATACTTTTTCTTTTATAACACTTACCATCAAGTGGTATGTTATTTAATAGTAGTTTTAAACTTTATTATCTCCTTCAAATAATGACAATTTAATCTTCCTGAAAACAGCTACTTTGTTTTGTCACTGCTGAGAGCAAAGTGTAGTGCGCCATAAATTATTGTCAGACCCACCATAGTGGTGTACACCTCTAATCCCAACACTCAGAGGCTGAGGCAGGAGGATTGAGAGCTCCAGACCAGCCAGGATTATATGACGAGAGTGTCTCAAAAAAACAATAAAAAAATTGTAAAATAAGTAATTAAAATATGGAAACAATTGCATACTTCCTCCTAATATTTATTTACACTGGAGGAATTTTGTTGTTGTTGTTAGGTGCCATCGAGTCAGTATCCGACTCATAGCGACCCTCATAGGGGTTTCAATGGCTGACTGTTTCGGGATTGCCTTGGGAGTGGATTGCCAGGCCTTTCTCCCATTTTTGCGGTGCTGGGAATTGAACTCAGGACCTCAGAGACTGCAGCGCAGTGCTCTACCCACTGAGCTAAAGCCAGGAATGTTAGTTTTGAAATTTCTGTATGCTGAGATATCTCCCAAATATTACAGTATTAATTTTTTTCATAATTACAGTACTATGAGAGACACAAAGTTCCCATCAAATACTGAACTTGACAGATAATGTGGAAATGTGCATGCTCTGCAATGAAAGGGCCATTTGGGTACTATTTTAATTTTTAGCTGAGATAGAAGGTTGATGACAGACCAGTTTTGAGGAGTATTTATTAAGAAAAATATTTTAATATCGTTTTAAGAATGAGCATTGAGGCAAGGAGAGAAGGAGAGAGAGAGGGAAAGAGAGAGAGAGAGAAAGCACTCATACAAAGAATAGGCCAAGTTTTGAAAAGGAATTTCTTTTGTTGGAGGTGTTAAAATTCCCAAAATGTTAAAGTTTCTAAACGCAGATAATTTTAATATTTTAATGATATCTAAATATATTCTCACCCATACATTTTGCACACTGCAGTCTGCACAACAAAATTAAGAAAGGTCCTTTTAGAAATGCAGATAAAAATGAGAATTCTGAAAGTTATTTATCAATTAATTTGCTTAAAGTTATATTAACATAAATATTATATTTATGTCTTATTTTAGTATAAAATACTTAAGTTAGTAACTGAACAATTTTGAAATTTTATTTAAAAATATTACCATAAAAGTTAGGGCTTTGAAGGCAAAAAACCTAGGTTCAAATTCTAATATCACCAGTTATTACCAGGATCACCCTAGGCAAATAATTTTATTTCACTGTGATTTAGTTCCTAGACATGATGGGGTAATTATGAATATGTTAAAACTTATTTTGAAAAATTACTTGATGTTTAAATAATCCACCCCTATAGCTAGTCCCTAGTAAGCACTTGATAAATATTCTTTCTTTTCCCCTAAAAATTTCAGAAAAAATGTACCATACTAACTTCAATTATAACCCTAAATAATTGTTCCTTTTTTCTAAACACTTGGAAGATTACCAAACTGTAATATTTGGGGACCATTTACAAGGTTATACAAATTAGCACTCATGAAATAGGAGACAGTTGACTGCCACCATTACAAACAGTGGCAATCCTAGACAAAGCTACTTCACCCTTTATTAAATTTGAGCTCAAAGTTTTGAAAGACGTAAATACAAGAATGTACATATAACAATACATCACCTGGTACAACATAATAGATGGCAACAATTCATCTTGCATTATTAATGCTATAAAATTGTTATGGTAATCAGGAGACTTTAATGCCAGTCTTAACTTTCTCACTAGTTAGCTATGCAACTTGAGTCAAAAGCTTAACCTTTCTGTGTTTATTTCTTTGTCTGTGTATCAGGGATTTGGGTTGCTGGAGAGAAAGAAATCCATACACATGTGGAATTGCAAATATGAGAACATTCATGGTGGGAGCTAAGGTAAACTGGAGAGAGATGCCTTACACAAAGCATTTATTGTTCTTCTTAAAAACTTTGTTTAGTCCAAAGGAAATACGTGTATGCCTAGATTTAGCCTAAAAAAGGACAGTGTGTAGCCTAGACGAGATGATCTCTAAGACACTAAACATTCTGTAACTTTGATTCACAACCTGTGATTATAACTTACGTCTTTCATTCAGAAGATATATATATATATATATATATATATATATATATATATACACACACACATATATATATTCTTTGATATGAAAGGATGCCTGCAGCTGCACACTGCAGCATCTGATCCAATAAGATCTTGGAAACTAAACAGAATTGGATTTGGTTAGTCCTTGGATGGGAGACCACCTGGAAATACCAGGTGCTGTAGGCTTGGGAGAAGGACCTGGCATCCCTCTCCTGAAACAATCAGCTATCAAAAACCCTATGACTAGATAAGAAGCACTGACAATAGTGCTTGGCAGCATCAGGGAGTGTTTTCCTTCTGTTGTACATAGGGGTGCTATGAGTTGGACCTGACTCAGCAGCACCTAACAACAACAACAACAACATGAAAGGATATCCTGAATTCTCATAGAACAGATTATATATTTTATATTTATATTTTCATAATTAACTTGATTAAACAGTGATATTAGCATAAGAATGCATACATCTTAATTAGAACATCACATCACATGCTGTAGCTTCATCATAATGGGCTAATGAAAGAAACAGTAAAAAGTTGCTGAAACGAAGACTCTCCTATTGTTGGGCCCCATGTTCGGGCGCCAACTCTATGTGGGGTGGGAGCCTCCCGGTCCTGCCTGGAGGTTCGGTTGGGTGGTGCCCCTGCGCACAAAGATACTAAATACAAATTCACTCGGGACCCTCGGGTGAGGGGTGCAGACTCCTGCAGCTATACACATGGAATTCACCAGATGGAACAAAATTGTTCCTGTAGGAACAAAATTGACTATATTTGTGGAAAGAGATGATGGTAAAGCTCAATATCAAAAATCAGAACACGAGCAGGTGTTGATTGTGAATCAGACTATCAACCTCTCATATAGAGGTTCAAATTGAAAGTGAAGAAAATTAGAACAAGTATACAAAAGTCAAGGTATGACCTTGAGTGTATCCCACCTGAGTTCAGAGATCACCTCAAGAACAGAGTTGCTGCATTGGACAATAATTATCAAAGACCAGATGAGTTGTGGCATGACATCAAAGACATCATTCATGAGGAAAGCAAAAGGTTATTAAAAAGATAGGAAAAAAAGAAAAGACCAAATTACAGGTCAAAAGAGACTCTGAAACTTGCCCTTGAACGTCAAGCAGCTAAAGTAAAGGGAAGACATGATGAAGTTAAGAAACTAAACAGAAGAGTTCAAACAGAAGCTCGAGAAGACAAAGTCAAATATTATAACAACCAGTGCAGGAGCTGGAGATAGAAAACCAAAAGGGAAGAACATGCTCTGCTTTTCTTAAGCTTAAGGAATTGAAGGAAAATCCAAGTATCAAGTGGCAAAAGTGAAGGAATCTACAGGGAAAATATTAAATAAGTGCAGGAAACCTCAAAAGAAAATGGAAGGAATACACAGAGTGATTATACCAAAAAGAATTGGTAGATAACCAAACATTTCAAGAGGTTGCATATGATTAAGAACCAATGATACTGAATGATGAAGTGGAAGCTTCCCTGAAGGAACTGGCAAAACACAAGGCTCCAGGAATTGAGGGAATGCCAACTGAGATGTTTCAACAAACACGTACAGCACTGGAGATGCCCATTTGATTATGCCAAGAGTTTTGGAAAACAGCTACCTTTCCAACTGAGTGGAAGGGATCGATATTTTTGCCTATCCCCAAGAAAGGTGTCAAAAAAGTAAGAAGGTCAGCATGCAACTTCACATTAAATGGAGAAAAGATTGAGGTTGTCCAAGATTTTACTTTGCTTGGCTCTATAATCAACACCCGTGGAAGCAGCAGCCAAGAAATCAAAAGACGCATTGCTCTAGGAAAAACTGTGGCAAAAGATCTCTTTAGAGTATTGAAAAGCAAAGATGTCACATTGAAGATGAAGGTGCGCCTGACTCATGCCATGGTATTTTCAGTGGCATCATATGGTTGTGAAAGCTGGACATTGAACAAGAGAGACAGAAAAAGAATTGATGCTTTTGAATTGTGGTGCTGGAGACGTCTATTGAATATACCATGGACTGCCAAAAGAACCAACAAATCTGTCCTAGAAGAAGTACAACCAGAGTGCTCCTTGGAA
>VMDO01002250.1:0-10958 GCA_007922755.1 Pedetes capensis
TTTCTCTTGGTGACATGTTTTGAGGGCTCTCTGCATGCCAGACATCCTGTCCTTTTGTCCTACCTTTTGGGATGCTACTATTGTCTCCCCATCTTCTGGAAGAGGAGACTGAGGTTCAGAGAGGCAATAACATTCAAAATCACACAGCAATTACATGGATTGGAGTCATCAAAGGCCCATCAGTGGGGGTAAGCCGAGCTGCAGGGACCAAGAGGTTCAATGCCAAGGGATGGCAGGGGTCCCACAAGCAGACAGAACTTCCTTTTCTGGGCTGTTAGTATGGACACATGGTCTCCCGGGAGGCCCAAATCTGCAGGAGGAGCATTGGGCACAGTCCAACACCTGCTGTCTGGTGTAGCTCTACCCCGACAGGCAGGCGGCCCTCGGGCAAGTCTCTTCCATCTCCCGCCTCAGTCTCTGCATCTGTAAAATGGACTCAGTGCTTCTTAGCATTCCAGGTGAGGCTCGCTTTGCAGCCGTGCACACTAGCACACAGCCGGAAGACGCACTGTGCCCCAGACCTGGGCTGCTGCGAGCCTGTGAAGCTTCTCTGCGAACTCTATCCAAGGTCATCTCCAAGGTCCCCTATGGCCTTCACATCCCCTAGAGGGGCGAATGGAGGCCATCCTGCATGCTGGCCAAGCTGAAGACAAATATCTGGAACACCGTGCCGTGGTGACTGTCCCTTAGCACTGCACACAGGACACGTGGCCCAGGGTAGCCTGATCCAGCTGTCCCCCTTGTGGCCTGGTCCAGGGCCTGAGGGCCATGAGCCCATACCTATGTGGCTGCTGACTGCCAAGGTGATGGTCAGCCGGGACAGACTTATGTAAAACATGTGGAGGAGGCTGAGGGGTGGCTGTGGCCATGGCAAGACCCGTGCTGCCCATTTGCCTTGGCATCTGCCCCATGTGTGAGCAGGGGAAGGAACGCTCACT
Organism: Pedetes capensis; assembly: GCA_007922755.1. NCBI lineage: Eukaryota > Metazoa > Chordata > Mammalia > Rodentia > Pedetidae > Pedetes > Pedetes capensis. The sequence goes on from VMDO01002250.1 coordinate 939, forward strand.
CGCTGGAGGGCCGCCCTGAGCTTCCTTCCTCCCTGCCCCGGGGGTGGGGTGGCGGATGGGGCTGGGAAGGGCCCAGGGTGGTGTGGGCTCCTCTCCCCACCCACCCGCCCTGTCTCTGCCTCCCATCTACTTGCCTGTCCTGCTCCCCATCCCCTTCTCTGGGCCACCTTCTGTCTCTCTCCTGCCAGCACATTTTCTTCCCATCAGAATCACGCTCAGTCTGACATAGGGTGGGGAAGGCTGGCAAGGGCGACCTCCCCAGAGAAGGGCTGGGAGCCGGGTGGACCCTGGAGGAGGGCACTGGGGAGGCCCCACCTCTGCAGCCCCCTGGCCCACCCCACTGATGGGTTAGAAGTCTGGAGATGGAGGGTACTGGGAAGGGCGGGGGACCCAGAGGTCAGCTAAGCCTGCTGGAGGGCGCTTCATGAGGTCCTTGGTGATCAATATGCCCTGTGGGTCCCAGAATGTCACTCCACCCTCCTCACTAAACTTGGCTGGGTCCCTGTCCACCTCACTGAGCCTCAGCTTCTCATCTGTGAAACTGGCTAAAACAATACCAGTTCCCTCATGGGCTGGGTCCCCAACAGCCAGAGGGCGCGGTGGGGCCATTAGCAGGTGCTCAGTTAAATCCAGTCCTCCTTCCTCCACACCCGGGAGGATGTGCTGAGGTGGGAAATCTCACGTTCTTGTTGGCTGAGCACCTCACTCTGGCAGGCCGAGGGGTCTGGCACTGTGTTTTTTACGTCTTTAATTTGATGCTTAGCTTCCTGAGAAATGTCAAACCGGGGTGGGGAGGTCAAGGCACAGGGAAGGGCGGTCAACACCAGGACTCCATCGCAGGGCTGCTGGGCTCTGGGAGCTGCTCAGTGGTGGTCATGGCCAATGGCTCAGCAGATGGAGAGGTTGCACTGAACCCCAGGCCAGTCATTTCCTACTGGTGACCTAGTTACCTAGCTGTGCCTCAATTTCCTCATCTGGAAAATGGGAGTCATGGAACATAGTTTATGTGACTGCTAAAGTCTCTGAGGGAGAAGGACCCGGCAACCCACTCCCAAAAATCAATCTGCCATTGAAAACCCTATGAACAGCAGAGAAGGACTAACAATAGTGCTTTGCCTGTTGTACACAGGGTCGCTATGATTCGGGTACCGACTTGATGGCACCTAACAACAACAACAACAAAGTCTCTGAAGTCTACAGCCATACCACCCTGGCGTCCTATCCCGTCAGAGCTCAGGATTGGGCCTGGTTAGTCCTTGGATGGGAGACCGCCTGGGAACACCAGATGCTGTAGGTTAGAGAAGGACCTGGCAGCCCACTCCCAAAAGTCAGCCATTGAAAACCCTATGAATAGCAGAGAGGCACTGACATAGTGCCAGGCATGGCACAGTATTGGGCAGGGTTTCACCTGTTGTACATAGGGTCACTATGAGTCTAACAACAACAGCAAAGTCTCTGAGGCACTTGGCACAGTGCCCAGCACACCCAGCCTGTGCCCCAGGTCAGCCTGGTCTCTAAGCAGAAGGCACTAGAATGACAAACAACGGGTGCGTGGATGAACTGAGGAAGACAAGGCTGTGACTCAGAAGAGGGCGGCAGTGCGCCCGTCACTTCCTCTGAAGCTCTGGGTCACGTGGTGGCCAGGAGCTGGCACAGGTGGCCCCTCATTTCCCTAGAGTGCATGCCCAACTGGCATCCCCGGGGGACAGTGACCACAGGGACGTCCGGCCGCAGTCAAATGGTTCACGCTCCAGGCCCAGGGCTGTGGCTGGGCCCCCGGCCACAGCAGGGAAATGAAGGGGCTCTTTGGGCAGCCGCAGACACGGGGACTTACCATTCTGACCACGCAGAGAGGCCACTGGTACCCGAGCAGGGGGCAGGCACAGGGCTCTCCAGAGCCACCGCACCCAAGAGCCCCACGCCTGGGGGAAGGGCATGGGCAGAGAGAACCAAAAGCACCAAGGCTTTGAGCCACCCGTCGGCCTCACCGGGGCCTGGCTGAAGGAGAGGGGGATGTCTGAGGTAGAGGGTGTAAGGGCCGGTAGCGAAGGGGCCCAGGTTTTGGGCGATCAGGCCTGAGCACAGAGCCACCTTCCTACTATGGGCCATGTGACCTTGGCTCGTCATTGTCATTCCCCTTTGGCCTCCATTAGCCTTGCTACAAAAACCAAATAGTGACCTGATACTTCACTGTCAAGGCTACACGAGGGGTGGAGATGTGGCTCTGTGGTACAGCGCTTGTCTAGCATGCACGGGCCCTGGGTCCCATCCATAGCTCCACTACCATCTCAGGCCTTCAACTGATTGGCTGAGGCCTGCTCCTCTCACCATTCATTCAAAAACATCAATAGAGCCTACCCATCCCCCACCACACAAAGCCACTCTTCCCTCTCTGAGCTCCTGAGCTCCGGCCGGGGCACTCCGGGTACTGCCCTTTGGCCCTGGCTCAGCCCCCTGAGAGCTCCGTGTCTGCAGCCAAGCTCCTTGCACTAACCAGCAGCAACTGCGAGGGAGCCAGGATGGGGGCTCTGCCCAGGAGGACCCTCCCCACTGCCTGATGGATGGGTCCTTGGACAGGAGCTGCCGATAGACAGGGGTTAGGAATCAGCCCCTGTCACATACCCACAGGGGGAGACAGGCCTCGACACCCTGTCCCCTCCAGGAATCAGGTGATCCACACAGGCTTGGACCCCCTGACTAGGCTCAAGCCCAATTGGCCACTGTTGCCCCAAAGCCATCGTGTGGCCAGCGGAGTGGGTCTCCCCAAGGCAGCTCAGTATGGGGAATGAACACTGAGGTGCAGGAGAATGGGCTTTGGGATCCGATAGACCTAGGTTTATAGATCAGCCATTCCACACCTGTGGGAGGTGCCTGGACCTCTCTGCACCCTGGTTTCATCTGCAAATCGGGAGTGTAGCAGCACTGACTCGTGAGGCTGGTGTACATGAGGACTCACGAAGAGTCCTCAGAACGTGTCGTTAGCCAGAGGTCTCCAGGGAAGCAGCGGACAGGATGCATGGGATGCATTAAGTGTATAGACATACAGAGAGCCAGAGAAGAGAGGAGAGAGGAGAGAGACAGAGATTGTAAGGAACCGGCTCCAGGGTCGGTAGAGGCTTACAGTCCAACATCTGCTACAGGCTGAAGACCCAGGGAGACGGAAAGTTCCCTTCTAAGGGCAACAGCTGGCAGAAGCATCCCTTTCTGTGTGAGGGGGCTCATGCTTTGTTCTATGAAGGCCTTCAGCTGATTGGATGAGGCCTACTCCTATCATGAAGGGGATCTGCCTTGCTTTTTACTTTAAGTTCCATTATTTTAAATGTGACTCTCATCCAAAAATCACCTTCATAGCAACATCCAGAATGTTTGAAGATGTTCTGGTGACTGTGGTCTGGTTAAACTGATAAATAAAATTGCTAAACTGATAAATAAAATTCACCACTACCACCTGTGATGGTGGTTAACACGGCTGAATGGGTAATTTTTAAAAATCATTATTTGTTGCTGTTCTAAACACTAATACAGTATGAACTCACTCAATTCCCATAACAGCCAGGGTGTGTGTATGTGAGGAAAGGACCCCGTTCATATCTGGAAAACACAGAAGGCCAGAGAGGTTGTTCAAGGCTCTGGAGAGCCCCAGGCAGGAAGGCTGGGAGCCAGGACTTGAACCCAGGCCGTGTGGCTCCAGAATTCCTGCTGCCTCCAAAGGGTGCTCTCAACATCAGGACCCACTGGTGCCCCAGGTGGCGCCTGCCACCTGACTCCACACTGGCGACGCCGTTGGACTTGGAAGGAAAAGCCAGCCACTCCACCACCCCCAGGAAGACCACCACATTCCTTGGGTAACAGGCATTTTATTGGGTGGCACTGGGTACACCCACTGCCACCTCACAGTGCAGACCAGCAGAACAGGGACCACCCCAGGCCCACACCCCAGGCCCCCATGGGAATAGACACAGATCTTGGAAGGAAGAAGAGGTCACATCCGGCCTACGTGGCACTGGCACCCACCCCTGGGGGCCACAGTGGAAAACAGGCACTTGGAGACAGCCACACCAGCTGGGCAGGGGTCCCACGCAGCTGTCCTTGGTGGGGGGCGGGGGGGGTGACCTAGCATTCTCTCAGTCCTCTAATGTTGTTGTTGTTAGGTGCCGTCGAGTCAGGATCCAACTCATAGCGACCCTCTGTACAACAGGGGAAACACTATAGTCAGTGCTTCTCTGCTGTTCATAGGGTTTTCAATGGCAGATTGAGTTTTGGGAGGGGGTTGCCAGGTCCTTCTCCCAAGCCTACAGCTTCTGGTGTTCCCAGGCGGTCTCCCATCCAGGTACTAACCAGGCCTGACCCTGCTTAGCTTCCGAGATCTGACGGGATCGGATGCCACAGGGCTAACGCTACAGGCCAGTCCCCTAATAACCACCCTCAAAAATCATGCCTTCGCATCGCTGACTGCCCAGAAGCCAACCAGGGGTCTGCCCCTGGCCACTGGTGGCCTGGCTGCATCCTACGAAGAATGGGCTGTGGCGGGGCCAGGTCCCACAGAGCCACTTCCGTGCTGAGGATGCTACAGCCCAGGCTGGAGGGGAGCCCCGGGAGAGGTCTCCAGACCCAGGAAAGGGGGAGACAACATCCCCGTGGGCGGAACTGAGCCCTGTAGGGCACCCTGGCCCCAAGATGGGCTCTGGGGGCGGCGTCTCGGGAGCCAGGGGCAGAAACACCGATGTCCACTTAAGGCTTTCCAGAATCTCAGCCTGCACAAAGGACTGTCACTTGTCACCCTAGGGTAGGTGGCCAGGGAGGCCATGGCCTCAGGGGCACGCCGGCTCCCCAGGGGAAGGCACAGGGGTCTAAGGCGTATGGCTGGGCACGGGTGCCCTCTGGCTCTGGCAAGTCAGGACAAAAGAAAGAGGTGGACAGCCAGGCACGGTGGCGCACGCCTGTAATCCCAGCAGCCTGGGAGGCAGAGGCAGGAGGATCGCAAGTTCGAGACCAGGGGCAGTCTGCATAATTTAGCAAGACGCTGTCTCAAAAAAGTAAAGAAAATGGGCTGGGGTTGCAGCTCAGTGGCCCAGCACTTGCAGAGCATGCAGGCACGAGGCCGTGGGTTCAAACCCCAGTACCAAAAAAAAAAAAAACAAAGAAAGAAAAAGAAAGAAAGAAAGAGGTGGACGGCCCAGACCAGAGGCCATGGCCAGCTGGTGTCCCCAGGACATCCAGCTCTGTGAGTGGTGTGGCTGCAAAGAGCCAGAGCTGCCTCCCTTCCCAGAGTCTGGAGTGCCACTCCCTCGCCATTCTTCATGTCCCCGAGGCACCGGGCACCAGTGCTGGGAGGCGGAAGTAGAGTGCCCGGGTGGTACCCAGCGGGTGGGATTTCCAGGGTAGCCAATGGGAAAGGGGGCAGTGGTCTTGTTCCTCCCCAACGCGACCTAAACCAGAGCCTGGGCACAGCCAGTGGCAGGGAAGGGTCACTTGGCTCCAGAAAGGGGCTGCCCGTCAGGAGCCAGCGGGGTGCAGGGGCGGGGGCAGTACAGTGAGGTCAGTAGTCTGGACGGACTGACAGGCAGACGGTGGAGGCACTGAGTGGGGCTCACTGCATGTACGAGTAGCGCCAGTCCCCCAGGGGCTCGTGGGTCTCCTTGATGACCTGCGGCGACGTCCAGCGCAGGATGTAGTGGGGGCCTCCTGGCTTGTCATTGGTGCCTGTGGAAAAGAGGGTTCTGTTTTTTGTGGAAAAGGCACATGGTTAGCCCAGGGTAGTGGCTCACACTGTAATCCCAGCAACTTGGGAGGCAGAAGCAGGAGGATCACAAGTTCGAGACCAGAGGCAGTCTGCATAACTTAGCGAGACCCTGTCTCGAAATAAAAAGTAAAGAAAAAGGGCTGGGGTGCAGCTCAGTGGTACAGCACTTGCAAAGTATGCAAGTGCAAGGCCCTGGGGTCAACCCCCCAGTACTGTAAAAAAAATAAAAAGACACGGCTCTGGGCAGAAGGGAGCAGGGGTAGGAGGAGCGGGCGGGATACGTGGGGTCCTGGCTTGAGCAACACTCAGCAGGAAAGTGCCAGGGGGACAGGTGGGGGCCCTGCCTGGGGTTCACTGCGGGGAGGGCTGCAGTAGCTCAAACCAAGCATATTTGTGGGATCAGGGTTTACTGAGCGTATCTGCGCTAAGTGCATGCAGCCAGAAGTTGGGTGAGATGGGACCTGAGGAGCTGGTAGGAGGCTGACATGACACACAGGAGTCTGTGTGCCCTACAAGCAATGGAGGCAGCGAGTGCCGTGGAAAGAGGACCACACGGGGAGCTGGAGGCCTGGTGAGATCTGAGAGAGTCAAAACTCTGTCAGGTCTTCTGGCCTGCCTGTTCTCTGCCTGGCCAGCGCTCCTAAAGCCCTTGTAACTTCCCGAGCAACAGGTCAGAGGTGCATCTTCTGTCCTATGTAAATTTACGCTAATGACTGACTGGGAAGATCAGGGCTAGCTACCAGGACAACTATCCATGTGACCGAGGGTTGGAATTTCGGCCCCTTGTCCGCTGAGTGGAGGGCCTGGAAGCCGACTTAATCACCAATGGCCAGCGACTTAACCAATGGCACCCACATAATGAGGCCTCATAAACCCCATGTTTATGGATAAGAGCACAACCACACGCCATAAGAGGGGTGTGCTCTAAATTACATCAGGACAGGAGCTCCTGTGCATGAAACCTTCCAGACTTCAGCGTATGTTTTCGTCATCTGGCTGTTCATCTGTATCCTGTATATGATCTTTTCCAACCATTTACTGGGGTGTAAGGAGGATATGAATATGCCAAAGGAGTAGAAAAAAATAACAGAAAACTGCCCCAAACCTACAGAAAGATACAAATATCCAAGTAGAGGAAGGCCAAAAGTCACCAGTCAGATATAACTTAACCAAGTCTACCTCAAGACATATTATGTTGTTGTTGTTGTTAGGTGCCGTCGAGTCGGTATCCCACTCATAGCAAACCTATGTACAACAGGTGAAACGCTATTGTCAGTCCTTCTCTGCTATTCATAGGGTTTTCAATGGTGGATTGATTTTTGGGAGTGGGTTGCCAGGTCCTCCTCCCAAGCCTACAGCACCTGGTGTTCCCAGGCGGTCTCCCATCCAAGTACTAACCAGGCCTGACCCTGCTTAGCTTCCAAGATCTGACGGGATCGGAAGCCACAGGGCTATATATTATGGTCAAGTTATAGACAAGGAAGAAGATTCTCAAGGCTGCAACAGAAAAGAAATAACACATAAGACTGTCCTAGTTCACCTGAAAGCAGACTTCTCAGCAGAAACTGTATAATACTGAAAGGAAAAAAAACTGGCCAACCAAGAACACCATTCCCAGCAAAGCTATCCTTTAGAAATGAAGGAGGGATGAAGACATCCCCAGACACACAAAGACCGAGAGAACAAATCCCCACCAGAACTATCCTACAAGCAACGCTGAAGGGATGGCTGGGGGTGGAGCTCCGTGGTACAGCACTTGCCTAGCAGGAATGAGGTACTGGGTTCAATTAACGAAAGGAAGGAAGGAAGGAAGGGGAGGAAAGAAATGTCAAAGGGAGTTTTTCCAAATGAAAGAAAGAGACATTAATGAATCAAAGAAAACATCAGAAGGTACAATATTCACTAGCAACTGTAAAATTTCAGAATGTTCTAATATTATAAACATGGTACATAAAGCACTCATATCTTTAATATGAAGACTAAAAAAGTTTTAAAAATACATTGATGTCTAGAGATAAGTAAATATAGAAAGATGTAAAATGGAACATCAAAAATTCAAAATGTGGGACGAATGGAGGGCAACGGTAGAGCTTATTACTATATTTTGTTTCTTTTTTGTTGTGTCTTATCTTTATGAATGTATTAAGTTGCTATCGTTTCAAAATGGCTTGTTATCATCAAAAGATAGTTTCTGTAAGCCTCACAGAATCTCAAAGCAAAAATCTGTGATAGACAAACCCAGAGTAATAAGTAATGAAAACCACACTACTGGTAGGCAAATCACTTAACTACAAAGGGAGATTACAGGAGAGTGGGAATGAAGGAAAGGAACTATAAGAAAACTAGAAAGCAAGTTACCAAATGGCTACAGTAAGCCCTTTCGTTACCTTCTATGTTAATGGATTAAATTCTCCAATTAAAAGACAGAGAGTGACTGAATGGAAAAAAAAAAAAGACCTAACCATACCTTACTTACGAGAAACTCACTTCATCTTTAAGGATACTCATAGACTTACACGAAAAGGTTGGAATAAGAAATTCCATGCAAATGGAATCCAAAGGAAGCAGAAATAGGCACACTTATACCAGAAAAAATAGACTTTCAAAATAGACTTTCAAATTAAAAGCAGTAAAAAGGGACAAGCAAAGTCATTATATAATGATAAAAGGATCAGGTTAGCAAGAGCAAATAACTTTAAATATATATGCAACTGACATTGGAGGACCCAAATACATAAAAGAAATATTAACAGACATAAAGGAAGAGAGAGACTCCAGTACAGTAATAGTAGGGAATTTTTAATACCCCACTTTCATCAATGGACAGATCATCCGGACAGAATATCAAGAAAGAAACAGTAGAATTAAATTGTACTCTAGACAAAACAGACCTAGCAGATACCTATAGGACGCTTCATCCAATGACTGCAGAATACACATTCTTCTCATCAGCACATGGAATATTCTCTAAGACAAATCATATGATAGGCTACAAAGCAAGTCTTAAGAAAGAAACAATTTCCTTTTTTGTTTCTTTTCCTTTTTTTTTTTTTTTTGTGGTATTACACTTCAAACCAGGGCCTTGTACTAAGCATGTGCTCTACCACTGAGATTCAGCCTCAGCTCACAAAAAATTTTTAAAAATTGAAACCATATTGAGTATCTCAGTTCTGCCCATACTGCAATTAAACTAGAAAGCAGTAACAAGAAAAACTTTTGAATCTGTACATATTCATGGAAATTAAACAACTTCCGAACAACCATAGATTGGGGAAGAAATCAAGTAGGATTTTTTTTCCCCAGTACTGGGAACCCAGGGCCTGGTGCTTGCATGCTTCTGCAAGTGCTGTACCACTGAGCTGCACCCTCTGCCCATTTTTTTTACTTTTTGAGACAGGGTCTCACTAAATTACACAAACTGCCTCTGGTCCTAAACTTGCGATCCTTCTGCTTCCACCTCCCAAGTCACTGGGATTACAGGCACGCGCCATTGCTCCCAGCTGAGGATTTTTCTTAAATGAAAATGGATACTTAACACACCACAACCTATGGGATACAGCAAAAGCAGTACTAAGAGGAAATTTTATAGCAATCTAGAAAACAGGAAGATCTCAAATAAATAACCTAGCACTGCATTTCAAGGAACTAGAAAAACAAAAGCAAACCAAATTTTTGAGTCTTCTAAAACAAACAAAATCGGCAAACGCTTAGCTAGACTAAGAGAGAGAGACTCAAGTAAAATTAGACATGAAAAGGGAGAGATTACAACTGACTCCAGAGCAATGTAAAGTATCATCAGAGGTTATGAACAACTACACACAAACAAATTTGATAACCTGGAAGAAACAAATTCTTGGACATATACACTTTATCAAGAATGGATCATTAAGAAATAAAACACCTGAACAAATAATAAGCAACAAAACTGAGATCAGTAATATAAAGTCTCCCATCAAAGAAAAGCCCAAAATTGGACAGCTAAGTTCTACCAAACCTGCAGCTGTAGCCCTGTGGCATCGGATCCCGTCAGATCTCCGAAGCTAAGCAGGGTCAGGCCTGGGTAGTACCTGGATGGGAGACCGCCGGGGAACACCAGAAGCTGTAGGCTTGGGAGAAGGACCTGGCAACCCCCTCCCAAAAATCAATCTGCCATTGAAAACCCTATGAACAGCAGAGAAGCACTGACAATAGTGTTTCCCCTGTTGTACAGAGGGTCGCTATGAGTCAGATACCGACTTGACGGCACCTAACAACAACAACAACAAGTTCTACCAAAG